>JXOV01038370.1:3162-15862 GCA_001014945.1 Clogmia albipunctata
AAAGAATTCTTTAAAGCACTTTTGCTATAATAACGACTTTGACAAAACAAATTTTAGTTTCATAATATCAATTTTAAGCTACAAAAATGCATAAAATTATTAATTTAATTTCTGCTTCGCAAAAAAAGCTTTTGAATATGATTTATGTACTTTCGTATTTCGACATCGTTTTGATTTTCATAATGTGGCACTTTATCGCATAAGTAACAATTTGGAATTTTTATTTCACTAGTGTAAAAAAGTCACAATGTACCAAAAAAGATGCCTCAATGTCAAAATTCTTGAGCAATTTTTTTCATCAATGCCATTATAACGGTCATATTGAGACCTTTATTTTTAAATTAGTTTTTCTTGTTTTTTTTAAAGGAAATCCAATTTTAATTCGGGAAGGATGAAAATTTCGCCAAACGGCTCGTATTTTACAGTCGTTTCCTCATTAAAAGTTGGTTCGTATCACACAATTAACTATTTTAGGAAGAATTCTGTGAAAAAATTGACATCCGCAACATTCAAACGCGATTAATTTATACTTAAGTATGATCAGCTTTTATTCTGAAATTTTTAAAGGTATTTTAAATGGGGTTTCTTAGGTATTTAAGTCCACCTATTTGTCTTTTATTTTTGTTTTAAACATGCAATGCCAAAATTTTCTTTTGAATTGAGAATAATAGTTATATAAATTTATTATATAATAGATAACAATAATTTTCAGAAGCTTCTCAAACTTAGCAGGCCTTTAGGTCCTGATTGTGCCTGATGAACATTTAAATTTTCCCAACCAGACGTGTACTAAATTTAAGTTCTGCATATTTATATTAAATTTATTAAAAAATGTTTGAATTGAAAGAACATTCTTATGAAAGTCAACATTTAATAAAATAATATCTTAATATTACATCTGTTAAACTAGATATAAATTCTTATAAACTCCATAATTTTTGTATGAATTGTTCATGTAAACCTAGTTTTTAAATATATGTAAAAGGTATAATTAAGATTTATGAAATAATTTTAGTAGTTTTAGGAAAATAATTATTTTTTGTTTGCCAGCTGAATCGCAATATACCGAGCAAATTTCAATATATTCTGATAAATCATGGATATGATTAACAGATAGTTACTTTAATAAATTTATAGAATTTAGGAATTAACATTATTTCTTTGTATTCATGAAAATTATGATGAATTTGATTTATAATTCAATTTTATAATTTCTTTATTCTAATATACTGAATTATGAAGGGTAAGTTTAATAAGAGAGCATATTCTTTGGACGTTGAATCATCATAAATATCTCACATATTCATTAATTTGTTATTGCACTGTTATTGCATTGCGGTTTTTACCAATCCATATTGCAAATTTACCTATTTTTCTTAAAATAAGTTTCTATTTGTTTAATATTTTTGTATTGAAAATAACTGAAACTGTCCTAACATTTTTTTTCTAATATCAAATAATAAAATGAAACTACAACAATAATAGTTATGGTGGCAAATTAACACTCAATTAATCATGAACACTGGTCAGACTTGTTTTATCAGTTTCCGAATCATTTCTATATTGTGTTTTAAAATGCTGGTAAATATCAGCTTTGTTCGATTTATTTTTTAAATCTTTTAATCTTTCAATGCAAAATCAATCCCAATGAACTTCTCAAGAGAATAGAATCATTTAAATAATTAATTGAATCTGATTCAGAGCAAACATCTAAGCAATTATCATTTCCGAAGAGGATTTCTACACTAATTGTGAATAATTAATCACATCTAATTTGGGCCGATCGAGAATTTGCAAAGTGGTATAGAACCAGTCAGTGCTTGGCTATAGTCCAAACTGAATGGGTTTCATTAGATCTTTGGTATTTTCATCAATGCTAATATCCACTTGATAATCGACAGACAGATTAAATCGCATTGAAATCGATTTCATACAATCATGCAAATAAAACTGATAATTGCCGAATAATCGCAAAGGTAATTGACTTTAATGCCTTCAGATCTGAAGATTCGGCCACTAATTTACTACATCGTATCGCAGAGTAATTAACTATAAAGAATCTATTTCGGTTTATGGCGAAATGGCAAAAGTTTTGCAAAATTAAGACGAGTTTGGAGATGAAGGAACATAAACCCATCACTTGATTTAAAGGTCTATTATTCTCCTTTATTGGCCCATTTAGATAATCTATTTCTTATCCATTTGCTTAATAGGGTTTCTCGTTAATAATCATTTTTATATAATTTAAGTGAAACATTTATCTTCATTAACTAAATTTTCAGAGAAAAAGTTTAAAACAATTATGTGTTTTTATTTATCTACAAAAAGTCACTATTATAAAATTACAAATTTAATTTCCTTGGTACACACTTTTGTAGTGATAGAGAAAGAATTATAATCTTGTATCCCACTTTAGCATATAGTTTAATTCTTAAACTCCCAAACGGGCTTTTAGGCACGTTAATTTTGAGTGATAATATATAATAGACAAAATGGTTTTTTAAACATATCTTTAAAAAATTACGTCAATAATTTATAAGGAAATTATAGTTTTTTTTATTAATTGATATCTAGTTTAACAGATGTTCAATTAATATATTATATGTATACTTTTATTCATTTCTATTTTCAAATAAAACAATTAACAATAAAACTAATTCAATTATGTTAAGTGTAAATTTTTTGTTGTGTTCATCTGATCACTAAATGCCTCTTCAAATATAACTGTACACTTATAGAATATTTTAAATATTTTCCTTAGGAACATATAAAATGGGCAACAAATTGTGGAAAGATGTTTTGGAGTTAGATAATTCGAAGATAGTGTTTTTAATACTAATCGTTCTTTGAAAAGTATTAAAATATAGAATATAAAAACAAAAACACAAATTAAACCGTATAATATGATGGTTCTTACATTATATTATTAATGTTTTTTTCACACCAAAAATCCATACTGATATTTTTCATTCTAAGATCAACCTGGATTAGCACATTTATCGCGAATTTTATTGAAGAACAATGCACTCGTTAAGAAACAAGTAAATTGTGTCCACACAAGGGTAACAGAGGCGTTTGAAAATACTAGTCGCTTTCCCTTTCTCTTCATTTTCTGCCCAAGCATTGGCTCCATAATTTTGAGTTTTATGACCGTTCATTTATGAAACAAACAAAAAGGAAATTAGGAGAAGAATGGAAAATTAAGGTTTAAACGTAAATAACAGCGTTAATAATAATTTTATAAGAATTTTAAAAATGCCATTTAATTCAGAATAATTTCCTCTTTCCAAAGACATGCAGTTTGATATATTTATTATATTGGAAATGTCATATTCGCAAAAACCTGTTTTCGGTGTTAACAAACAAGAAGACAATGGAAATTGAACCATGTTTCGGTGTAAACTACCCATTAGACTTTTGTTTATTTTACGCACTGTTGATGGGAAGAGAATTTTGATTTCATCCAATTTGTGGTGTGTAGTTGAAGAACTTCCTACAGAAAATTAAAAAAAACACAACTTACATTTTAGTAAGCCCATTTGAATATTTTTAAAATTTAAAATTTTTCACAAAATCTTAAGCTACGAACCCTATCAAAAAGAGATTAAATTTGATTCACTTGAGCTGTACTTGATGACGCTATAGAAAAGATGGTCAATAAACAATGCTTTTGATTTGGCTAATCTCTTAAATAAACCGAATTATCTCATTTATATTTCGCACCCGACGTTTATTGATTTTCTCGGAATCGAATATTGCGTTTGATTGTCGGAAAAGAATTCAGTGTTTCATCGGGGGCTAATTTTCGGGGTAATTTGCTCACAATTCAGACTCCCCTAGGCACGGGTCAAATAATGAAATTCTAGCCACGTCCTCGGTTGTATATGGATTTTAGTTTACTGGACAATTTCTATCTCTTTCTTCCGTCATTGCATCGAAAAACACTGTATCAAATCATAATTTTCAATTCATTTCAACCCCTATTTGTGTTGTGCAGAGCGTATTGTTTATTCGCCAAGTGGATTCCAACCCCTGTCCAAGTGATTCAGTAGCGCAAAAATAACAGAATTTCCAAACAATTTTCCGGATATTTGATCCGGTGAGTGTGTCTCAAACGGATCGCAATTTGGAAATAATAGACAAGAAAAAATTATAATTACTCACCCCTTTTCGCCAATCTGTTCTCGGGGCGAACAGATTTTGACGGATGATTAGGGGATGGCAGCAGGAGAGACGACGGGCTGTTTGATGGACACGAATCCAAACATTTATAGTTTCCCAATGAAATTAAACCTTTATTTACGCACTTACGACCCTTAAGCCCTCAGGACAAAACCCTCATGTCTCTATGTTCGCTTGTTTAAGATCAACTGTCATCAGCTCGTTAATCCTTACTGCTCTGTTCCAAACAGGTTTCAATAAACTTGTCTGGGATTGAGAGAGGTATGATATTCAATTCAAATAATGACGTTTTGATTGGAAAATCATTAAACTTGTCGAGTTAACAAATTGATTTTCTTTGGAAATTCTGTTACGTAGATTTTATTTTGTCATTAAGTACGTAGAAAAATAAATTAAACTTAAAATTTATATTGAAGACATTTCTTAAAAAATCACATTTTATAGCTATTTTAATATAAAAAAAAAAGATTATGAGAGGAAGAATTACAAAGCCCAATAAAATTTTGAAATTTTCAGAATTAGAGTCATTATTTCAAAGAGTTAAACAAATTTGCACAAATGCCGTACTTTTTTATTTTCCATTAAACACATTAAAATGATTATATCTTTTTAATTATTGTTATTAAATAAGTATTTTACACTTTTCTTTAACAAAGAACTAAATAGTAACTTATGATCTGTTGTCTTTCAAGAAGATAACGGATCTGAAAAACTTAGGACCAAATTTTCATTGTTTCTACACTTATTCAAAAACCGATTTTATTTTCGAACTGGACTCAAATTCTTACTAATTCTCTTTGAAAAATGTTAAAGGTATTTGACGTTGCTTATTGAAGCCTGAACCCCTAATTTGGAAAAGTTACAGTTTCTTATAAGAAATTCTTCAAAATTCGGTTATCATGCAAAATTTCTATATAGTTTATGAATTTCTATTTTTAACTACGGATATTTGAAAATAGTACAATTCTCCACAATAAAAAATGAAATATTTCGAATATGTATTCAATTATAAACCCAACGCTAATTAACAATAAGGTTGTCCGGATCTGTGGTGGTATTAGTAATGAAACGTCATCAGCCGGATACCATTCATTGTTTTGATTTTGTATGCAAGAAAATTAGCGATAATATTGTAACAAAAGACTTTGAAAGTGATTAAATACGTGTTATAACTACTTCAGACAATAATTTTTGGGACTAATAAGTTGAATATAACTTATTTTTTGCCGAAATGCGAAAAAAATCGCAAAAATTCTGTTACCCAATTCGGTAAAAAAGTATAGAGATTTTAAGAAAATAGTGTTAAATTCGATACAAGATTGAATCTAGATAACAATATACATCTGTATAGATCTCATTTTACCAATAAAAACACCAACCAGATGGATTCAAGTAATTTTTCTCCCGGCTGATGACGTCACGTAAAATCCGGGCGACTTTGTAAAAACCAAACTTTTCGATATGGGATTGCCATAAAATATTTTTAGTTTTATTATTTAAAAGTTTTTTACAAATCAATATACCAAGATATAGAAACCAGGGTCTATAAAAATGGCTATTAGGGATCTCTCTCCCCCTTTCAATAATAGTAACAGTCCTTACGAGGAGTTGATAAAAAAGTGTTGATTGATCACTTTCGAATTTTGGTTGAGTAATTATTAAAATTAGTAAATTAATATTAGACTTGTATATTTTATATTATTTCATCCGGCTCATATTTTCACCAACAATAATACTGTTCGGATATAAAAACAAAATACTACCTTAATTAAAATAACTGCACAATCATAAAGTTCACTGAACCTGGTTGCAATAATTCATCATTATTCAAAAGCTGAGAACTTTTACAAAGTAATTTATTTAAGTATTAAACGGCTCTCGATCATTGCTACATCGCCATCAGAAATGCAATAAATCTATATTTTGCGGGCCAATATGCACATGGAACAGAGGACAGACCCCTCTCGAAGGAATATGCATGTCAAGAGATTGACCTCGTCTGTCAAAACAAGTACATTCGCAGATAATATTTACATTTAAATGGAATGCAATTTGGCTTAATGGCATGGCGAATGGTCAATAAATTTGAACACGTTTCTCCCTCTCTCCTCGTGGTGGATCGACAGAGAGTCTGGCGATTAATTACCCAAAGTGTTGAACACAGAAAAAACCGCGAACAAAACAGAGTTATGGTCTCTGATGGTTAAAATTAATCTGGTGTCAAACCGTAATTTGTAAACGATTCGTTCTCGACAGAGAATCGATTCTGTCTATTTCGGGTGTTATCTAGAGATTCGCATTTGCCCCATTTATTGCGATAATTGCAATGCCGCCATTTTTGTAGAATTATTCCCGAATTAGACATGCAAATTTCCTTCTTAATTCCTCGCCTTTTTGCGCCCGAAAATTGAATTTGGACTTCTTTGTCATAAGCTTTAAGGGAAGATTCAATTTCATTTCGGGTATTACATAAAGAATTGCTTTCTTTTCGTGCATTTCGCAAAGAAAATGGCAAATGTTTAGGGAACCCCTGGCAATCAAATTACGACTTGCATTAACGGTGGTGGTGATTCCCCCTCTGGGTTTTCAAATGACTACAAAGCTGTATTATTCCGAAATTTGCATTTGAAATTAGAAATGTTCCGAGTTTGCTTATCTAAAGCGAAGTAAATTCCGGTCCGAGGATTAGAGTAGAGCTCATAAATTCGGTCCCTTAGCAAGGATTAGAGGCCTGTCTCGGTTGTTGGCTGGTCCTTCAGCCCAATGACAAATTAATTAAACCATTATATTATCGATTCCCATTCCGAATCAACGGTAATTGCTCGTCTTCACGGAACATATGCAACGTAATGGCACGCTGTCGGGAATCGGGAATCATTAAACGCCACCCTCCCTCATCAGCAGCACGACTACTATTTACCAAAGTAGTGCCTTTCCCTGACACGAATCATATGCACTTTCTCTTCTCGGTTGAATTTCGACAATTGTTCGAAGTCATTGGATCAAATTAAACAAATATTGATTTGAAAAGTGGAAAAACATTTAAAAAATGCTTTTCATCTTTCATGTTTTTTACAACATGTTGTGTAAAACTGTTAGGGCAATTTTTTTATTCACTTAAAAATAATATTTAATTATTGTGTTAATCCTGAATAATTTGATGAAATTGTAGTTGTTTTAACGACAAGGTCGTAAATAAGTCTTTATTTATCACAAGTCTCTTAATGGAAGTGCCTGTTCTTTTTAATTATTACCGATTGTGTTTTATACAAAAGTTTATTTTAAATAGAAACATACAAAAATAGAAAAATCTCTTTTAATTTCATTGCAAAATATTAAAATATACAAATATTATTATTGAAATTTTTAGTTTATAAATATTTTCTTAAAGTATGTTGGTTTTACGAGAATTAACTAGAGTTTGTTCGAAATGTTTTTTATAATACCTTCATTATGATTTACTCGTGTTTTTTAAAAAAATGTATTAATAATGTTTTGCTATATTTTTGAGAAAATATAATTTTATTAAATATGGCTTTCATTTATTTTATTTATAAGAAAATTTGTAAAATATAAAAATCTTGTAAGTAATTTATTATTATTTCAAAAAAAACTTTTACTTGAAAGAAACAATTTTATGTTTAAATTTTTCCAATTTTTAGGGCTCGTGGTCCTGTCTTCTGTCTTGTGTGAATTTCGTGGAAATTATATAAAAGGATTGTCCATATAAAAAGACAATACATTTTCATTTCTTTCCGACTTTTTTTTGGATGCGTTTGTGACTGAATATTTCATATAAATTTCATAATCAATCTTAGTAACCAACTTGCTTTATTCACAGAATTGAGAATTTGTATACATTTGTTTACAAAAATCTCGCCTTAAAAGGTCAATGAATATTCAAATTGAAATTTTGTACTTAAAAATCAGTTCAAGGAGGATCTTTAAGGTAAGTAAAAGTACTCAATAAATTAATTTAATTTAAAATATTGATTTGTGTAGTAATATTTGTGTTGTGTAAAAATATAATTTAAATTTCAGTGAGTTTAAGCTTAAATTTGTTTTGTTTTAAAATATTCTTAAAATTTTCTTTAAAATGTTTATTTCTGTTCAGTTTTAAGTTTCATTTATTTGTTGTAATGTAAAATTTCAAATTTTGGTAAAGAAGGATGCGTAATAATAGAGATTTTTTTATTAATCCACAAAAATAAAAATTATGTTGAATTCTAAGTAATTCCATGCTATTAAAATCACAACCATAGCCTTATAAACCAAATTTACCCTAAAAGTATTCCATAGTGCACCGCTTCGTAAGAATGGGACTTGAATTTCATGTCGGGTGGCGTTTTTAATTTAATAAATTCCTCGATTCCCCTCATTAGGGACCGCTATTATTATTGTTATTTGTCATTACTTTGCTTAATTTAATTACATGCATGTCTATGGTGCTGCTCGCCATTCTTCAATCATGCAGGCCCAAACTGCTTAGCAAAAATTCGTTCCGGCGATTGTTGAATGAGCGATGCGGTCCATTGTTTCGTGCGGATTTCATTCGATTGAGCAGACTGCAGCCGAGCACTGGCTCTAGGGTAAGGGTTTGAATAAGAGCGAGGGAACAGAGAGCTCGGCAAATACACATTATTAAGCCCACTTCAACATCAGTTTACATTTTAAGGTTTATGGCAATTAGAACAGTGAGTAATTGGATTTGCGAAAATTTATTGACATTGATTTCGTAGTAGAATTATTATTGCCAAAATGGCCCCTCAATGTTTCACAATATACATTCGTATTGACAAATTATTCATGTCACAATTGAAATTTATATGTTTAGCAATTAAGGAATCTCTAAAGATTTAAAGTGAATGTAAACAGATGGGAGATGACCCATTTTAAAATTATTGAATGATTATTGATTAAATTATAATGAGACATAAAATTATTTGGACCATTTATTTAATGAAATTTTTAAAACGTTTTATAATATATCATTCTTAATTATTATTATTCAATAGTTTTATTTGTTGATTCCAACATCTCAAATGCAAAAATTATTCATTGAATATCATTTTTCATCAGAAATAGGTATATAATTATTATGATTACAACTTTATATATTGCAATCTGAGGAAACAGCATTGCAATTTGGAGGATGATCCTTTTTGAATTCGATTTTAAATTTCTATGATGTTAAAAAAGTATTAATATATCTGTTGAATATTTTTTACAATATCTCTTTTGAATTTGACGTGTTTGTAATTTTAAATAATCTTTTTAAATAAATTTTTCCAGTTTTTATTGTAATTTATACTACTCCAGTAAACTGTAATACTGTAACGAATGTATCTCCAGAAGTGTCGGTTAATATACAATTTTCACTGTTTAATTACACTTCTTGGTAATGCTAACGATCACCCCAACAAGACTTATCTGACACTATTTCTACCAGCAACGCTTGGAATCTGACAAATCTGCGATTTATTTTGTTTCGAAAAAACAACAACCGTTACCGGTATGGGTTTAAAGCAAACAAAGTTATTGAATTTCCAATCATTCACAATTGACAAATGAAAGCAAGTATCAAAATCAATAGTCGTTATCATGTCATTAGTACCGTGAAAAGATGATACTATATAGACTAGTGATGTCAACTCCGACACAAAAAACCGGTCCACTCCGTTTTGGTGGACCGAAGTGGAGTGTACCGGTCCACAAAATACTCCGACACCAAAAAACCGATTTTCTTTGGACCGTCGGAGTGGAGTAGTCACCTTTTTCGGTCCGAAATGACCTTTTCAAAAAAGAGTGTGTAGTGTCGGAGCGAAGAGAAAAGAAAAAGAGAATAAAGCATTGCAGTACAGTCACTGTTTTATTTGATCCAGATTCTCCAGAGTTATTCTCTCGACAATCGTTTTGTTGCTTGCACGATTTTTTCGATCCACTCCGCCGCTCAAAAAACCGGTCCAACTCCACTCCGGAGATTTAAAAACCGGTCCAGTTTATTTCTTTAATGTACTCCCTTTAGGATGGAACGAAGAGTATTAACGAAAATAATTATTATCTTTATCTACTTTGTGCAAAACGCACCGATAAAATAGTATTACTTTAGTTGGGTCCCAGCCGCAAACAAATGAGCTCGCGTTTAATAAACAAGAACCACACATACAACTTTAGACTCTGATTAAATGCTTTTCAAGAAATATGTGACTGATTAGTTAACATAATCGTATAAATATCCATTTTGTTAGTAAAATACTTACATATATAAATAATGAATACTGTGAGGGATGCATATCAAAATGACAGTGCTCCGCTTCAGGCCTCTTCGACTAGGAATTAGCTAAAATTGCATTTTTATTCTTCAACGCTGGAGCGCGATTAATCAATTGTATTTAGCAGTCTATTCTCGACTTTACTAAATTTTCATCTAACTGCCCACCGCGCGTTTAACATACACAAACATATCCTTTTTCAGGAACCAATTAAATTTTCTGATCGACCTCTGATCGAGAAAATCAGCGACCTAAAAGGTAATATATTCCGGTGAAATGTATTTTCCGTAAGTATTCTATCATTCTATCTTAAACGCAATAATAATTATAATAGATCAAACACATTCATGATATACTTTTCCCAAAACCATAATTAAGGGTATTAATAAATTTCAATCATTATAAGCTGGAGTTTGATCGGAACGGAACATTAGTTAAATTCAATTCAATGGAAATGATTTGTAATTTTACAATCAATTTAAAACACTTCTACGTTATTCCTTTTTAGTATAATTCTAATACCAATTAATCCGATTAGATACTTAATAATCTTTATTAATGACGGTTGACTAATCGGTGCGATATTCCATTTTCAATGGCATATTGCAAACCAATAAAAAATCTAAATCATTTAGCCAAATTTAGGTCAATCGAATCGAATTGATTTAGATATATTTTAATAACATTGGTTAATTGGACATTTATTAGTGAAAAATTATTCTAAATGCTGTTTTGTATAAGTTTATTGGGCGTTTCGGATGAATTTTCGCTTAAAATCTATTCTTTTCCACACGGATTTATTCATAGCATGTTCTCTTGTTTCTTTGAATAAAATCCAAAAAACATAGAATTGGAACGTGATTCAGTACGGATCTGAGATCGGATTTGTTGCACCCACACTAGGTGCCTGAGACAGGGATTATGGCCTACAGCAGAGTTGGCGGTGGTCCACATTTCGCTCGGGACGCGCGCGCGTCGCTCTGTTGATGTTCTTTGATTTATGGCTCGCTCTTAAACTCGTTGCGTGCGGTTTTACTGCCCGAATTGATTGAATTAGTGGTTGTCAAGTTGTAATATTGAGTGAAATTTTCCATCATCATAAATTCAGCAATTTATGTGAAGCATAAACAAGCCGCCAACTAATGAAATTAATTGAAATTGGTCAAGAGAGAAATTAACAACTATTTTGCTATATCGATCATCTTTTTATTGAGTTTAATCATCAGGGTCAAGACCATTAGTTTAACTATGCATTGATTTATTTGAATGTTTTGATTTATAACCAATGATTTACTTCCATAAAAATAGATAAGAGTTAAAGAACATAAATCGAGAATTAAGTAACAAGTGATCAGGAGCACCTCAGTTCAGAAAATGTTTTCAAAATTACACGTTTTGCAAGACGTAAATGTTGTCAAAATCTATTTATAAAGCTCTTTCAAAATCCATATACACAAATAAGTTATTATTAAATTAATTCTTCAAAGATGTCATTTATGCTGAAAATCCATTAAAACAATAATCAAATACTCATATCTCGAAATAACTGATGAACATTCCAGGCTCTTGTATTTGAAGTAAAATTTAATTTTCATGTAAAAGACAGTGATATTCTACGAATAAAACAGTAAGTAAAAGATTCAATTTTTGATCCAGGCTATTATAATGATCAAATAATAAACGAAAATCATTGTAACGGAATTTTTTAAAAAATTAGTTTTACATGAAGGACAGTGCAAAAAATTTGTATACATACACTCTGTCAAGTAAGAGCGTGGTCGACTTTACCGACAGGTTATGAAAGATTTCGCTCTAATTCCTTCGCAAGTCAATAGAGAGCAGCTTTGTTTTTGATGCATTGTCAACAAAGAATCAGTTTTCGTTGAGCTTGTGATTGAGAATCACGATAAGCGACATGAGTGCTAAATACGCGTCGCGCTCCGAGGCTATGTTCCTTTGTATTTATCCGAAAGATCCCAAAATGTCGCAATCAGCGGCTGTTGAATATATGAAAAAGACGAAGGCATCTGTACAGAATTAGATACAGCGATATAAAGTGGCTAAAACGTTGATGATTTACCAGAACGTGGCTTGATAGGAGGAGTAGACAAAAAACATGAAAAACGCATAGTGAATCTGTTTATGCGGAATACTGCTNATGTCGCAATCAGCGGCTGTTGAATATATGAAAAAGACGAAGGCATCTGTACAGAATTAGATACAGCGATATAAAGTGGCTAAAACGT
>JXOV01038410.1:427-25557 GCA_001014945.1 Clogmia albipunctata
CTTAGTAAACAAGATAACAATGGAATTCGAACCAAGTTTCAATGCAGACAGCTCATTAGAAAAACAATTGGGTGCCTGCTGCACTCTACAAGGATTCAATGTTTGTACATATTATAACAGAAACTCGCATAGGTTAAACTTTTGAGGGAAATCCGGAAGAAATAAAAGATATAACAACAACTGAAAGAAATTGGTTGTCTTCCTTGACACTATGATATAAAAAATTTGCAACAAAGGAACTCATACGGTTAAATAAATAAATACGAATGTAATATTAAAATGAAGAAAAAAACACGAGATGCTTTATTATCGATTTAATTTATTTTACTGTAATCATTTATTTTTACATCAGATACATAAAATGACATTGAAAGTTTCACTTAGTAATCTCTTTTTTTGGGTAGATTTTTGATTTTACAATAATAATTAATTTCTGTATCTCTCTCGATCCAAATTTATCAGTTACTCTCAAATGTTAAAAATTCATCTAAGCTAAATTGTGTTGATTTTCTTGTTTTGTTTCCACTTTAATTATGTTTTTCTTTTACCATTTATTTTCACTTTGAATTAAACAATGTTGCATTTTAGTCCTTTCGTACTCTATTTACCCATTCATCAAGTTTTTTTCTTCTTTTATTTTTTTTTAGTATTTATAAATTATTAGCGTCAAATAATACACTAGATTATTCCAGCTGTTTTATATGTTATCTTTACTTGTCGATTTGGTTCGTCTCCTCTTACACTGATGATTCTTTCGCATAGCTACATAATTATTTGTTGTATTCAAATAAGTCAATAAATACAGATAAAATAAAATCGAAACATTGTTGCTTAACGCTTTCTTCTTTTTTTTTATAAATTTATGCGTGTGTTTGGTTTGTTTTGGCGTAATTTTAGCATAACCCAATTGTCCAAATATTATATATTTTACAATAGCCTTTGGTACTTATATTAGTAGCTTGTCGCGGATTTTGTAGTTTGTGTTTTTGTGTGCCAAGAACAATTTCTCTGTGTATTTGATATCAATCAATGAATACACTCTTTTGTGTGTGATTTTAAGCCAACTGGGTTGTTGATAAAATAATACAGAATTCTTAATTGAAATAAGATCGTATTAAAACAGACAAAATACTCAACTCGCGATTTGTGGCTTTAGTTTTTTGGTAAACTTACTTATCTGTTATTATTAATTATATTATCATTATTAATTATATATATTTATACTTTATAGATTTAGTATAGTGGTTTCTTACATAATTTAATAATATTATCCATAATTTGCTAATAAATATCAACATTTTAAAAATAATAATGCCTCCACAAACTCATTTGGCCAGTCGCTTTCCAGCCTGCCCTCACTGCCTTTTGTTCGACACGTCTACACAGTGTGTTTTTTTGTTAAAGACTTTCACATTTTTGGTTTTTCTTCCTCTTCCATCAACTTCTTCCTTTCCATAATTATTTATATATAAATATATTTAATAGTAGTTGTAATGGTTATTTAATAATTAGGTAAAAATTAAAAACCTAATATAATTTCAATGGTATTTTTTTTTATATATAAAAACGGGAATTTCTTACAAGATGAATCGAATCGAGAATAATAATTAAAACGATAACGAAACGCGATAATGATAATGTAGCTGTGTGTATGCATGTGTGTGATTTGGTGTACATTTTTTTAAATATTATTTACCTTTATTATAATAATACATATGAAAAGTTTGTTAAAAGAACTTGACTGCTTTTGTATGATAGAGAAAAAAAATGGTGTGTGTGTGTGGTGGAACCGAAAACAGAAAATCCAATATATAGAGAATAGTAAAAATATATATTATATTTTATATATATTTTTTGGTACTATGTAAATATATTTATTTTTTTATATATAAGTTTTTGTTCTCTTATATGTTCTGCATATTATATGCATACTCTTAGTAATTAAATGAACTCTGAATTCAATACCATTCAGAATTCATGAAATGCTCCCCAGATATTTGACAAGAAGAATTTTCACCATATTGGTTCGAATAAAAAGAACTGTGTAGTTAGGGTTGTACGATTTTCTTTTTCTTTTTTTAAATATACCTGAAACAATGACTCAAATTGTGGAAATGATCAAATGCGTCCCTGCAGTGGAAATATTCAGAGACCCAGAGAGAAATTCGGTTATTGCATAGAAATATCATAAAGAGTGACAACAGTACAACCTCTCGGTATATTCGTATGATTTTTTTTATCAAATGTAGTGTGATTCTTCCTCAATCGGAACTTAACTTAATTAGTTTATACTCAATAATATAAGATTTACATATAAAAATAGAAGTTACAAAGGAAAAGCGACTAGAATGATGAATACAATTTAATTATATAAATTAATAATGTGAGAAAGAGAAATTCTTTTTATTTAGTTTTAATTTAATGCATTTTCTTTGGTCTCTCTTCTCTTCTTATATGTTTTACTATATGTAGCTGCAGAATTAAAAGGAAATGGTTTTGCTGTATTGCATGTGTGCTGCTGTCTCCTTACTCTCTTGTTTAGCGCAGTCCCCTTACAAATTGCATTTTAGCACGCGGCATGATGTTCCATTAGTTGTTTTTTGGTTTATTTCTTGATAATGATTATACAATATTTATAGGCAGTGACAATTCTATTTACTTTTTAATATATCTTTTGTTTAATTTCTTAAATATTTGTCCGACACACTGGATGAAAGATGAGCAAAAATCTGGTGAGGTTTGTCCAATTTTGTTCGGGCCAATTACATTTCTTTTTTTTTGCTCAATCACATACTATATAAAAGTGAAAACTAAAACCCCTATTTCAATTTCTTCTACTTTAGTCAAATTTTTAGGTTTTTGTTGTTAATTTTGTCTCTATGTTTTACTTTAGCTAAACTATTAGAATTCTCTCTATAAATTCTAGATTGTTATGTTCCATTTTTGTGTTTTCTTTTGTATTAAAATGAGCGTCATTGTGATAAATTTCTCAACTTCATTGGCACAACATTAATGCAATGTGTTAAAAAATATATATATATTTTCATTTGTTTCCATCTCTCTATTAAACCCATTGTTAAACGACTCGTTTTTGAACCCAGTTGGATGATTGTGCGTCTCTCCAAAACAGGAAAAAATACCCTTGACAATGACTTTTGTGCCGATTCAAATACACAACCCCTTGAAGCATATTTTTGCAATTATATAAAAAAAAACAATATTATAAGTATTTTTTAATGCTAGAATAATAAACAGATAGAAAGACATTTCAAGAAATTGGAACGTTCAATCAAATACCTTTTACTTATCATTTTTGGTGCGGAATGTTCTTGATCTGTGCTCCAACTTGTTTCTTTGAATTTACCTTCTTTTCACAATATATAGTAGATAATAGTTCATTTAAAGAGGCTCAACGTATATAATACTAATAAAAAATGTGAATCAATGGGAAATTGCGATTTTTACCGAATAGTATTTTTTGTTTATGTTTTTTTTAATTCGATGACCTTAAATTTATCATTTTTTAATTCATTTTTATATATGTTTTAGGTCAAATACATGGGGTTGTCTCGAATTACTCTTAATCGATTAATTTATCAGTTTTCTTTTCTTTGCATATCATCTCTGTTCATTTTTATTATTAAATAGTTTTTGGTATTTTTTTCCTTTAACTCTTTCTCTCATATTTATTTTTATCAATATATATGTATATCCTCTTTATATAGAATTATCTGTCGGCTAAATAACGATACGCCAATATTATTATTATTATCATCACAACTAAAATCGAAACAGAAAAACTCTGAATGCATTAAACAACGTTAATATATAGTAAATCCTTTTTGTGTTTTCTTTGTGTATGGTTCTCTGTTTTCTCTTCTCTCCTCTTTTCTCTTCTACTACTTTTTATCATTTTGTTCTTTATAAATTTTCATTCATTCTCACCTTAAACTCTATGTTCTCTCAACATTTTGCGCCTCTGCATCACATAAATAAATAAATAGAATATTCTTACAATTGGTTTCCTCTCGTGTAATGAATTGTGGGCCGTGTTCTTCCTCTTTTACTTTTATTTGGTTTTTTGTTTGTTTGTTGTGTGAGTTGTTTGTTTTGTTGCTGCTGTTGGTATCAAAGAATTGAAATATAGAACTATGCTTTTGCTGTCGTCGAAGCGGCGGAGGCCGCGGCGGCATTTTACATCCTAGTAGAGACCGCATCCCCGCAAATTGTTCGCTATGATAACATCGGTGACCGCGTCAAACACAAACTGGATATTGTTGGTGTCCGTGGCACAGGTCATATGGCAATAAATCTCCTTCGAAGTCGACTTATTTTTAGCCTCAAACTGCGCCTGAATGTAGGCGGCCGCCTCTCCATACTCTTGGCCACCTAAAAAATAATTCAATGCCATCATCATGTGAAAAGAAGTCTCTCAGTCAGCACGCTTTAATTGTAATTAAATACAACATAAAAGCTATGTTATCGTAAAATCAAATGTCATGTGTCGAAGCCCAGAAGCAAATACAGATTTGACATTTTACCATCATGGTCAGGAATATGTACAAATAAAAGAATTGTACGGAAATACACAACTAAATGAATGGAAACATTAGTTACATTCGGTAATGGAATTAACTCTATTAACAATTTATAAATTATAAGCAATTAGTAAATCACAAACTGTTTAACCCTGTAATTCCCATTTACCAGAGATAAAAATAACTCCTAATAGTACGAATCTGAAGAAAATAAATTATGTAAATGCAATATGTATGAAGATTTTACAGCTCTTTAAAGTTAGCGTTTCTTTAGACCCGTTAAGGATGTGCTGACATACAATTTTTCCAACCAGACGCCTTCACTACAATCTTAACATTCGAAATAATTGAAATATTTTATTGCAAAATATTTTCATTAAAAGAGCATATGTATGAAAGCAAATATTCCATATTATAATATATTAATTAAAAATCTGGTTAAATAGATATAAATTATATCCAAATCTAATATTTTTAAATAGATAACTTATATAATGTGAGCCTAATTGAAATATGTTAAGTGTAAACTATGTAGTAAAGGCGTCTTGCCGGGATAAGATTATGATGCTCATTTTAAACTTTGAGAAATTTTATTTTTTTAGAAAAAATATCAGTAATAGTTATAATAGAGTTAAGATATTATTAATTTTTTATGACAGATAGTTACTTTAAAAATCTTTTAAAAAGGCTTGGTCTATGATATATATTCATTTAAAGTAGCGAGCCTAAAGGACCGCTTGGGCATTAAAGGGGCTACCATACTGAATATGTTTAAAAGAATTCAACATTTAGCGTAAATTAATAAGACAATTACGAATCAGTGTTTAATGTAACAAACACAAATCGCTTAGAATAAATATTGTCTTTTATATGTTAATTTTCGAAACAATATTTGCAATGGCAATTTAGCGACAAAAATATTCCACACAAATACCACTAATTACCTGTGTATTCAGAGAAGCAGATGGTCAATGGACTCTTGCGGATTTTCTCCTCAAACAGATCCTTTTTATTTAAGAACAGAATTATCGAGGTATCTGTGAACCATTTGTTATTGCAGATAGAGTCGAACAGCTTTAATGATTCTTGCATACGGTTCTAGAAAGACAGACAAGCAAACATAAATTAGCAATTAATCACAATTATCACCCAAAAATATTAAATCCATTAAATGGTCAGAAAGTCAACGACAAAATTATTCACGTCACTATCTCGACCATATACATCTTTACTCTATTAATTGACACATAATTACAAATGCAGTCATCGGAGGCTTTTTGATTGTCATGAATTATTATTACTCAATTTAGCAATCGAATTCGCGATATTTACTTTAGACAATTACAGTTAAAGACAATGGCTTTATTGTAATTTTGACTTTGATCACTGTAACAACGAAACGACATCACTCAGTGGCCAACAATCGGCTCCATTCATGAATCAATGTTTCAAATACCAATTAAAACTCCGGCAACACAACAACCCACTATCAGTAGCCGACTTGACTACTCGTTATATTGGATTCATCACCGCCGTCGTCGTCGACTCCCCGCGCCGCCTGTTTACATAACATTTGGGGGCGGTAAAGTACAAGTGCGCTTCCAACTTAATAAAACAGGAAACAGCTCAATAACGGTTTGTTTTATTTTTTTTAATAAAAAATTCTTTTTAATATTTTAATACAATTAAAATATACTATTAGAATGAATTAATTTCTTAAAATTTATTTAAGCATTTTAGTTACATAAAATCGGTTTTATTTTATAAAACAAGTACTTTAAAAACTTCTTTAAAACACAAGTGCATTTCCTATTTTACGTAATGTGACCTCTGTACACGATTTTCATTAAATAGATCAAATTGGTATAGATGTTTAAAAAATAACGGAATATTTTATGAAATATACATATCGGATCTCTCTTCAAAACAAGTGATTGTGCAAATGAAAGAAGACTATTAAAACAAGAGAGAGAGAAGGAGAGATAATATTGGCAGTCTCTATACAAGGGACAATGAAATTTGAATTATAGTTTTAAACGACACACCAATAGTTTTATAAAACTTTAAGTCTAGAGAAGATTTAATAGAAAATCTGCCATTATTTTATTGAGAACATATGTTTCTGGATTCTGTGTACTGTGGACAGTTTGTTCAAGAGAAAGTTTCAATTCAATCAAACTTTGAACTTAATTTTTGAAACAAGTTAAATGTCAAATTCTAATTTTTATGTGGAAATTATTTATTTCAAAAACTGCCACTAGTTGGCGAACGTGCCTATTTCCAATCAACAGTCACAAACACATTTACAAGTAAAAAATGGAATTATCTTGTCCTTTTTATATAGCCTAACTATAATTTGCATAAAGTTTATGCGAGTCGAAGACGGGACGGCGAACACCAACTATTTTTTTATTTAGAAGAAGCGAAAAATATCAATCATCTCTTACATAATCTATTTGTAGAAATAAAATAATTTGATTGTGGGAGAAGACTTTAAAAAACCCCAGTCTTTAATAACATCGATTTAGTTGTATAAATAATAATAATAATAATAATAATAATAATAATAATAATAATAATAATAATAATAATAATAATAATAATAATAATAATAATAATAATAATAATAATAATAATAATAATAATAATAATAATAATAATAATAATAATAATAATAATAATAATAATAATAATAATAATAATAATAATAATAATAATAATAATAATAATAATAATAATAATAATAATAATAATAATAATAATAATAATAATAATAATAATAATAATAATAATAATAATAATAATAATAATAATAATAATAATAATAATAATAATAATAATAATAATAATAATAATAATAATAATAATAATAATAATAATAATAATAATAATAATAATAATAATAATAATAATAATAATAATAATAATAATAATAATAATAATAATAATAATAATAATAATAATAATAATAATAATAATAATAATAATAATAATAATAATAATAATAATAATAATAATAATAATAATAATAATAATAATAATAATAATAATAATAATAATAATAATAATAATAATAATAATAATAATAATAATAATAATAATAATAATAATAATAATAATAATAATAATAATAATAATAATAATAATAATAATAATAATAATAATAATAATAATAATAATAATAATAATAATAATAATAATAATAATAATAATAATAATAATAATAATAATAATAATAATAATAATAATAATAATAATAATAATAATAATAATAATAATAATAATAATAATAATAATAATAATAATAATAATAATAATAATAATAATAATAATAATAATAATAATAATAATAATAATAATAATAATAATAATAATAATAATAATAATAAATTATTTGATCGTATATTCTAAATAACCTAAATTTTAATAAATGAAGAATAGTGTTTTCAAAAGTAAGTATTACTTTAAGGAACTACTTGTATCAAAGTTATGCAAATCATACTTTAACAATAGAAAAATTAGTTCAGTTGGAAAATGTCTGTTGATGGGCTATTTATTAAACTTACAATTCATTAACCTTAAATAATAAACGTTTGTTTGAAATAATCGTAAGTTCAAATACTATGAAATTATGTAGCACCTGTGACGGTAAATTAAACTCAATTATTTATGATTGGACAAATGGTTTACGTGACTACCTATTTTTAATTAATGTATCTTTATGGTAGTAATTGAATAATTTTGAAAGTTATTAAATTTTGCCCATAAAATTTCATAAAGCTAAATGTCAATGCTAATATTGATGGCGAATTGTGTAAATTAGAATTGTAAATATTACTAATATTTACCGATAAAAAAGAAAATCTTAAGAACTTCACACTTTCAATTTGTGCTAACTAATTTTAATTAAATGGGTAAATATTAACAATTTTGAATGTCGATTGTTTGACCTTTAAAATATTTCTTAAAAACTCTTAGATCGAAAAACTTACTGTGGTTTCGTCCTCGTGTAGTACTTGATCGTATTCGGACATGGCAACACAGAAGATAATGGCGGTGACATCTTCGAAACAGTGAATCCATTTTTTTCGTTCTGATCTCTGACCACCCACATCGAACAATCTGAAGTAATATTTACAATGTAATCAACTGTTTTCCAAAGTAATTACAACGTTATAACTCACTTGAAATTGAGATTTTTGAATGAAAAGTGCACCTCGACAATACCGGTTGTCTTGACTCTTGTTCGCAGAATGTCCTGTTCTGTAGGCTGATAGTCCTTATAGCCTAATCGGTCCAGGTCGTCCAAGAAGCTGTAAAGAGAATGAAATAGAGATATTCAATCCGTGTTAAAACATCGTTTAATAATAAAATATGTAAAGTAGTCAAGTTGAAACGCCACTTGAGCGAGTCATTCGATGAAGAGGCTCTATAGTGCATCGTAAATATAAATAGGTATTTAAGTTCATGTGAACAGTTCAGTAACAATAACACGATTTATGCTGTTATTTACTTTTTATTGTTGCGGTTATATTACATCAAGTGGTTATGATTATGATTGTGAATTGAGGCACAGTCGATACACGACTGCAATTCCCTATTTAAATTTAATGTCATTCGCTGAAGTAAAGCGATTCTTTTATTAAGCCAGTATATAAAAAAAGGATCATTGTTTGATTGCGTGTTCGCGTGGAGCTGTTAAGAGCGTCAATCGCTTGTCCAAAAAACCACCACCACCACCATTTTATTATAATTGTAATAGAATTTTTATGTCCATACCAAGAATTGAGTTTCGCATTAGAAAAGGGCAAATATTTGCACATTCAATCTTAGTCTCTTGGTGTGTGGTGTCATTATAACATCCGTCTAGAGAACATTAACTGTGTGTTCAATCAATTTCAAGGACTGTCTCTTCTTTTACATTCTATAGACTTGTAATAAAAGCGGACGTCTCGTCATTCACAAGTCAATGCGAAAAAGCATCGAACCTACGCATTTTCCCCATTAAAACCGCCCAACTACGCTATTCAAAAGAATTCTTTTCTCTATCAAATGAGTTGCACAAATAGAATTTTACCCGAAAACAGAAAAGAGAGGCTTGCCATTGCTATTAATGTCGTCGTTATTTGCCGATTAACAATATCGAATGGTGGTCTTTCTTTTCTTTCCATAGACACTAGCTAAACAGAAGTAGAAGAAAAAAGCACACGCGATCCAACCATCCAACGCATCGGCTCATGGAGGAACCCTTGACTGACTTTATGTTATTACCCAACAGCATCGACGATATGAGCAAGAGGTTCCTTATATGATGTCACCATCTGATGATAACGGTAATTCAATCAGACTCAAAAAGCATTTCCCATTAATCAAAGCCACTTATCTAATACTATTAATGCTATATTAAATTTTTGCACAGTACATCCACATGTTGTGTAATCTTCGGCACTGTGTAAATTGGCCACTTGTTGGCAGCATTGTTTGTCTAAACATTACGGTCCGGGAATTTTGCTCCGACTTGGAAGAGGATCGATTCAAAAAAATGCGGTCAATTGTATTGATCTAGTTATATAATAGGGGAAATACATTTTAATGCCAAAAAGAGCACTATAGGAAAAAAATTCTAGTAGGTCAACAATATACAACACATAATGGCATTCATTTTACTTTCATTTCGCATGAGATGCCAATTTCTCCAACTTACACTTTTTATTAGCAAAGCAATGAGAATTGAACATGACTAGCAAACAGTTGTGTAAGAAGTCTTTCTAATGATCACATCAATAAGAAAGAGTGTGCTAAATGAAATGTTTACCAATTTAAGGGCTTTAATTATGTGAAAATTTATTATAAAATTCGAGAGATTACAGACCAGCCAATTAAATGAGTATGACAAAATATTGTTATCGATCTAATGTGAAATATGTTGACAGATTTGAAATTTAAATTGGGGATGAATATTTTGTAAATATTACGTTTCAAATGGACCTCCCTGCAATTTATTAATATTTACATTGTAAAATTAGAGCTAGTGATGTAACGCCTTTCAAAATAAACCACTTGACTCCTTAATAACATAAAAGAAACTCTCCAATCCAGTCAAATTCGGTATTATCTGCAAAATCTCAGCATTTGGGAATCTGCAAAGTCATTTCTTTAACAAACTAACAAATCACAGTCTGAACTAACCCTATTGTGAACAGGGCAATTATCTTTGTCGCCAAACCGATAAGAATCGAGGCTACGGTTTATTAGCAGAGCACAACCAACATTTCATAATCCAAATCACTGTGGAAAGCCCACTTTTTCATTCTCGGCTTGATAAATTTTCCATCACAAGCCGGCTTATTCATTTCAGAGAAAGAAGCGTGCATTTGAAAAAAAAGGAGAAAACAAACTAAAAACCAATACCCCACAAACACATTATACAAACTAAAATTATAGTGAAAGAAAAACAAAAATTGCACAAATTGGTCGACACTGCACAAAACTTCCACAAGCTGAAACTTTCCAAGTACGCAATAGTCTGCAGCAACCGCACAATCAAATCAATCATTTCCTTAGTGATTTTATGTAGTTTTTACACCCAAATCGATACTTCCAATAGTTTTACTAAATTATTGGCTGCAAAATTGATGTATTATATAATTTGATCACTACTCCAATATTATTTTATGTAATGGTTTGAAATTTTATTTTGATTTCGTTGTTTTGCTGTTTATTCAAATATATTGCCCAAGGTTGCACTTCAATTGAAGATTAACAATTGCCAATACTTTTCAATATTCACGGTCATGTACAAGTATTATTTGAAAAGAGCAAAAGTGTAAAAGATTGAAATTCGTTGTTGAAATATCACTTAAAATACAACAAAACAGACGCAATCATTTCGGCACACATATTTAACATCAAACATAATGGTTAATTTTAATTATTTAACACATAATCCCATCGTAAAATTATATTACAGTGTGAATTTCAAAATATGCTATACATAGTGTTAAATATAGTATGTACTTTGACAAGTTTAACAAATGGTATTAAAATCAAACAGTATTTTTACGAACTATTCTCACTATGAATTAGATCTGCTAGCCATTGATAAATGTCCCCAAATAAATCTGGATCATAATGTCGGACAGTCAAGCAGAACTCAAGGCGTTGAAATATCAAATCCAAATTGGTCTGGGAATGCCTAATTAAGTTTAACGTCCTAGACAACAATAGAGTAAAGCTATACTGGATACCAGGCTATATAGGAATAGCAGGACACGATAAAACGGACGAGCTCGCTAAACAGGAAGCAGCAACGTCACTAACAGAACCAGAACCCTTCTGCGGGATTGGCCTAAATGAAGAAAGCCGTCAAAATAACAGAGTTAAAATGTACAGGAAATGGGGCAAAATTACTAGACCTAGTGCACTCCAAATCAACTATGGAAGGTTACAACCTCAAAAGAACTTCGGAGCTTAAGCTCCTCAATAGAGACAAAATCAGACTTGTCATAGGCTTCTTGACAAGCATCTGCGACAGTTAGGAATCGCGAAGAGGGAGAATGCAGGTTCTGTGGGAATCAGAAACTCTTCATCTTCTACAAGACTACGTTGCATTAATTCCGCAAACGTAGAAACATCAAAGGACAATACGCCCAACAGCGACGCAACTCCAAACCCTGAACCTAATTTTGGATTTCCTAATAGGAATAAAACTTATCGCTCTAAGGCAGTGATATGAGGAACTACATTGGATCTTCAGGTCAAAGTGTGGGATAAGAATTAAGTTATTAAGTATTTCAACAATAAGCTTTTAACTAAATCAATATACTTACGATAATAAAGACTTCATAATTAATTTCATAAAAAAATTAAAAAAAACTTTGCGTTTTAGATTTGTTGTGCACTTATAGTTTTCTCTTTAACTTTATCCAAAATTCTGAGAAGCAACATCCAATCCGTTAATGTCAAGCCTCAATGTCATCAAATAACAGAAATCGAACGTGTCATTTTTAAATATTTATTTAGAGTGAATCGCACATTTTCTGTTCAGCTGGGATATTCCACAAAAATGAAAAATTTCATTTTCCACACCTATTGATATAAGTAACTGTGGTATGCAAAGGTAAACTCTCATTTTCTCTGCCCAAACAACAAATAAAGTGCATTTTCCCATAATAATTAACAATATAAACACATGTCCATATTTATACAGAGATTATAGACTTTGTTCCGGTGTTTGTATTAGAAGTACTTTAGGTGCATCGCATAAGCCTTTACTGCCTGTAGGATTCTCCGTCAAGAAGACAAAAAAGGTAATAATTGCTTTTAACTTCGAGAGTTTCTAAACATATTTAAATTTTTATTAAATTCAAAATAAACCCTGAAATGATTTAACTTTTTTTATTCAGCACAAAATTTCACATTGAAACCAAAACAGGATATTCAAGAAATTTTTGATAGACCATGACATTTTGCATAAATTTTGTATTTGTTTTATTAACATTGTTTTTATTTCGTATTTCTTTGCATTTCTAAGTACAGCCATAAATTCAATTCAAAGAGTTATTCAAAACATCGATGTTAAATTCTTATGTTACTAACTTTTTCAAAATGTTAACAATACATTAAAGACGTTGCAGAATAATTGAAAATAATTGTTGTAGAATTATATATGACTGCAAATAATAAATTATATGTTATGCTGTTTTATGTTGAACTATAGCGCATCTAATGACTTGATCTGACGGTGCTCACTGCTCATCTTTACGAAATTTTAAACGTAACTTTTGCAAACGTTAAACGAAATTTCATTCATTACGCGTTTGCCCCTCCGAGAAGAAATCAATTACAATTGAGAAAGAACCTCCGCTAACCATCTCATAATAATCTCAAGACAAGATTATGTAATTTTTCTATGTCAACAATAAAATCTCTATAGACAGCAGCGCAAAATTAAAGGCAACTACAAAGAAATCCAACATTCATTTGAAGTCTGCTCACCGTCTTTTCCATAACAATTATTTGGCATGACAAAACAGATTCGCCAAAATTATCGCATTGTGAAAATTCAGCAGACTATACTCGTAGATGAAAGTACAAATAACGTCGATCAAATATTCAAATTGTCCACTCCTAGAGCTGGGGTCCGATTGTTACAATTACTGAAAAATTTGCTTGTCAAACATTGGCTGGCTCAATTGGCTATTACACCATTCATTTGCACAGACAAAAAACCACCATGAACCACACTCCCTTCCAGGTGATTCATAAACATGTTGATTACAAAAATATTTGTGTGATTTCGTCTTTTATCTAAAAATATTTTCAAGGATTTTACAGGTTTTGAAAGATAGCAAAAAATATGTGCTAAAAGGCAATTATAAACTTGCAAATTTTCTTGTTTTACTATTTTCTTTAAAACAGTCTATAATTGTTTAAATAATTTGGAAATTGAATGTCGAAAATTACAATTTCCGGGTCCTTTGTTGGCTATTTTTTTCTATTAAACAATAATACCTTTCAAAGGGGTGGCGATAAGAAATAAATCAGGTGCCGTATAATTGGAACTAATTTTTCACTTTCATCTACAGTTCCCGTTTTTGCTTTTTTACTTTTACACCAACTATTATTAATAGTCTTACAATTACATAATGAGAGCACATAACCCAAGTTTCTATTTCTAAGCTGGCAAAAGCCCGTTAGCTTTTTTTGCTAAATCATACTGCCAAAACTTTGTCAGCTTTTCATCTCACTTGACTTGCAAATAAACGCTACAATTGCCAATTATTTAACCGAGCAGAGGTTAATTGTTGGAGAGCAACATCACCCAATTCACTATTAGCAAAACCTTTCCATTAAATAAATCATAATGTACATAATTAATGGCTTTTCAATTGCTGGGGTCTCAAACGAAAGTAAATGAAGAGTTTCGAAATACACACATTTCATCGGATTAACAATTAGACCAGGTTGATTATTACAACAAAGGTGATGCGTTTGTCAGATTAATGAAACAGCTTTGTAGACCAATTAATCTTTCGGTAAAATTACAGTTTTCACATCATTAGTCAATTATAAGTAGGCCTGCCTCACTTCTCATGACAAGTGTTTAATTAATTAAATAGTTCAATTATGATGTGTTAACAGTGTAAAATTAAATATATTAATGATGTTTAGATATAAATAAACAATTTAAATTACAATTTTAAATTATTCGATCCCGGATATTATAGATATATTATTTTACCTTATATTTTTAAAAATCTTGACATACAAACATAGATGTGACAATTTCATCAAGTTTTTATATTATAATTAAATTAAAACTAAGGTTTTGCTTTGCAGGTCCAATAAAAAATTAAAAATAAGCGACACATGAGAGACACCTTGAATAATTTACTGAGATTAGCAAAGACGTAATAATTAAGGTGTCATTATTTAGAAGGCCAAAGTGTTAAAGGGAATAAAACAAAAACTAGGACATGAGATTTGGTTTTGTGACGCGAACTTTAGTATTTATTTGCAATTTCGTAATTAAGAACAGTGTACCTGTGGCTTTAATAATACAATGGTATGCGTCATCGGAATAAATTTCTAGAACTTTCGACCATCGCTTATTTATGGAAATGGCCATAAATAGAAAGCATTTCTCCGATAACATCAATGGCTGGTAAACAAGAAATTAATCGACGATAACTTACAACTTATGTAATTCTTGTTGGAAATGGCATGAATAAATTCTACAACACAAACGAATTGCAGACACGACAATCAGTGGGTACAATAATGTAAAAATAAAAGAAGAGGATTTCATAACGAAAATTGGCGAGTAATCGAGTGTAATAACCCCTTTAGAGTCAAGTGCTTAGGGGGAACTATCAAAAGTGTCTGGTGACAGAGAAGACTTTGTAACTATAATCACCTGTAATAACGGGTTACTACTCCTCCTCACTAAAAGCCTATAAGGCATACCTCTATCTAATTGTGATCTGTTTGTTGCCATAACTCAGTACGTGATTTAAATAGTAAAATTTCTGTAAATACCTTCTTCTCATCTTTCTAGTTAAACAACTATAACTTTCACTCTTTGTCATCTTACTAATCTATCCTGCCTTCCGTTGTTGACGCTAACAATTAAATACCTACAAGGCCTAGTTTTTAGTACCTTGGCATTTCATTTCTTTTTGTTCGCTTTTCGTCTCATACTAATCAATGAACTCCATGTGTGCTCTATTAGCATGCCTAAAAAATTCCCCGAATGACATTTCAGCCATTAAATTATCATATTTTAAAAATTCATCTACTGTCTCTTAGTTTTCAAGACATTCGATTTCATTATAACAGCAAAAGTTAAAACTATCAATAGCCAATCGTTTCTTATGAAAATTACCAAATAAACTAGATTTGTGAAATTTTGCAAGCTTTCGAGAACTGATTATCATTAACCGGTGAATTAGATAATTCTCACCGACAACGACACTTATCACAAAGCTACAATGCCTCCACTTTACATATACCATATGTATCATGTAAATAACACCAGTATATAAAAATAAAATCTTTTGAGAAAAGCGAGAAAACCGAAAAGTCAAAAAGCAGTTTAAAAGGTAAATAAGCAGCTCCACAACCACACGAATAGATATTTAGTTCAAAGCGCACAGTGGTGTATACTACTTTTAATCAACGACTTATCCCCATACATTTCTGTTAAATGAAAGTCAAATTAAAAATAAATGAACAAATAAAACTTTTACACAGGTTCGCCTATATTGATAAATTTATAATGTTGAAGTGCCCCAAAAATCTATATATAATAATAACCTTTACAAAAGTAAGTCGATGTTGAAATAGTCTGTAACGCTTATCGTGTATTTAACTTCACCCACTTCTGAGCATATAGAGTAAAAATGTCACTTAATGTTAGTCTTTTCCGTTGATTATTTTGAATAACACATTAAACAAAAATGATTGGAGTGTCCAACATCTCTTAACAAAAAAGCCAGGAACATTTTCGTTTCAAAGGTGTGCGAAGAAACGTCATCGTCTCTTATATATACAATCTAACATTATCTAAATTATCAGGAATATTATTTGACTTTTGCACTAGTGCTGAAAATTAATTTTTAAAACATGTGTTTTGAACAAAGATACGAGAAAAAGGAAATTAAAGAGCAAAATCAATAAAAATAAATTGGAAATGATTTTTACCAGTTTTGATGATAACTAAAACCAACGTTGATCAACTTCTAGTGATAATATACTTCATCGGTAAAAAGACTAAACAATTTACAGGCCCGACTTCCATCAAGCGGAACAGTTTCATAGTAGTGTATGAAGTCGCTTCTTTAACGAGTCATAGAGTTTGATTCGCGCAAATACGAATATTATACACAAAAATTTTGGCGGGGTGATTTTAAAACAGAGAAGAACTAACATAGGTGGAAACAGGCGTGAATTCGGATTCCAATTGAAAAATAAAATTACCCGAACATAGCTCTTGGAGTTTAGTACTTGGCCGGTCGTCGTTAATGTTATTGGGTGATTCGCTCTCGTGTCATATTCACAACTAGCCCTACCTATATACACCTGAACAGCCCACCACTTTCTTCGGACCATCATCGGATCGAGGCAAAGCGGTGATCGAGATCTTACCTCGGCTCTAGTTCGGGACAAGACTTTGGATTAACGACAAGTGTTTCAGTGGCAAAAATAGAGTGAAGTGTGGTTTATTTTTATAGTATGATTAAAGGTGAATAAATTTTAAATATCACACAGTTCAATAATATGAAATACGAGATCTGTGCCAAAGAAAGTGAGACAAATCAGTGACGAATAGTGAAATAAAAAGGGCATTGTTAAATGCTTTAAAATACTCGTAAAACTAGAAAATATCAGTAGTAACAGGACTGAAACATTGGATAACACTTTTTAATATTCATAAAATCGGAAATTAGTGTAGAAATTGCAAAATTTTACAATGAGTGATTTCCTATACAGTCATAGTTTGATGGAAATATTGCCACTAATAATAGGAGCACAGTAAAATCGCATTAATTTCAGATTAAATTACTTTGCGAAAGTGTGGTTGAGCGGCTATAATTCGACTTTATTTTCAACTATCTAAAACAGTGACAATGAAAAATGGTTCAACCTTTAGGCAAATTCACTCAGCATCACCCAAAAAAATCCGGCATGGAATTAGAAGAATCAAAAGAAATGCTTTCTTCTCAACACCAATACCAGTGCAAAGAAATTCCAATCCAAATCCGAAACCACCGCCAATTTGTGAATGAATTTACCCGCAACAAACCATTAAAGTAGTCTTCATTTCACTTTCATCAAGTGTAATTTTCGATTTTTAACAAGTATTGGCAACTCAATCATGGCAAAAAGAACATTACAAGGCGATTTCAAAACAAAATTACAACATTTTCAACCCATTTGAGTTAATCTATGCAATATTCAAGGTGATTTCCCAAGATTGTCGCTTCATCAGTCATTAGAGACTTTATGGCATTTGTGTAATAAACTTAGTCCAAATAGAGACACACCAAGGGCTTGGACCGTTGGACAATATCTCACTTTTAACCAAAACACACTTAAAATTCATAATTTTATTGTTTTCGTATTCATTATTAGGGAAAAATCTCACTTTTGACTAAACAAACCGGATATTTTTAATTGTTAATATTTTCAAATTTTAGAGAAAATATTTATATGCTTATATAAATTAATTTTACCTATTTAAATATGGGCTTTTCAATAAATCTCTATTGAAAAATCTACATGTAATAATTTGGGAGAAAGCTAATTTTCGGCTATATTTATATTTCAGCATAAAATTAAATTAATTAGTCTCAAATACAATCAAAGCCTTGTTTGAAGAAACATATTCAAATCATTAATAATATGGAAACACATAAAAAGTGAGCTACACGTGGCAGAAAATGAGAAGCGTTTTAAATGTCAATACAGAAAATCTGTGAAATAAGAGAATTAATTTAAATAAGACCACAAGAAAAAAAATGAATCTGCGAAAAACCGGTCACTAGTATTTTACGACCATAATTAAATTGCAAAAATGCATAAAGCATATGTAAAACTCGATTCTTTTAGTATAGTATAGCCGATAGGCTAAAGATAATTAATTCCACTAGCCATGCAAATATTACGTAACTAACATTGGAGATTTTTTTTACATTCCATCCACTACTTCCAGGTTAAATAATAAAAAAGTCGGTCATCATGTCACAAAAAATCGCAAGTGCATTGCTGAAGCGAAATGCTTTTTCTTCAGCCATCAATATCCTACCAAATGAATTAAGTGGTGTCAATGTGGAGCCCACGCAAGGCACTCAAACACAGTAAGTTTTATAAATAAATTACAAGCAATTACAATAAAGTGGTAATTAAAACTTAAAAATAGAAACCGACAAAAGGACAAAGCCAAGCCATACGAAGATGTGCCAGGACCTAAAGGGTTACCGGTAATTGGCAACTCTTGGAGATTCGCCCCTTTAATTGGTAAGTGAAACCATTTAATTAAAATTTATTGCGAAAGTGAGTCTTAAACGGGTTTCGCGTAAACAAAAAATGTGTGTTAAAGCCATGGATTCACACATAAATTCAACTCAATATTTTGGCAACTTCTCTAAATTTGGCATCTCATTGGCATTTATTTGGTTAAGATATTAGCTTAAAACGAACACTTTTGCTTAAAAACTTGAATATTCAAAATATCCAAAATCATCAATACATAATATTATGTAAAATTTCTCTTTTTTCATCATCATCAAAATGTTTGTCATCAGAGCTTCAGGTAAATGGACCGGTCGTCCACACCATTGATGAGCCTACAAACACAGATATTCATTGTCAATGGAACGCCAAACAGATTGAGGTAACAGATAAACGAATTAAACAAAAAAGATTCAACGACACGTGCTTTGAGACGACCAATTGTATGCATATATTTCAGCAAAAAGAAATGAAATACGTTAAAGATGCTTTCATTGCAATTTTAGTGCGACTTTGACCAAAGTGGAAGTAGTTACGTAACTCCTGTAAAGCTCGTTTGAACTATATACTCGTATCCACCAGTTGTTGGGGTAATAAGAAACGGCAAGGCAATATATCTCGCGGTAATTACCACACTCAAGTTTCAATTAGTCGTTTTGCTGACCCGATATCAGAGCGCAACAAAACACCTGAAACTTTCTTTTCCACCTTGCACTATGTGCTCACTTGGCGAGATTTGAGATTTTCAGAGCCGGCAAAAATGAACGCTTTTCCTAATTTCACAACGTGACTGACATACAATTGCCCGTCTGTACATTGATAATGATAGTAATGGAAAAATCACACCAGCTGGCAAATAGAATTTATTTGTATTTTTAACGGAACAGAGACAACTCAGCCTAGCCACAGATGTCTCAAAAATGCTCCACACCAAAGTAAACAGTTATTTTTGTTGTTGTTGGAAATGGATTCGAGTTTATTGAGCCGCCGCGGTTTTAACAATTTCCCACCATCAGTGGACAGAAGATTTAATTGGTCGTTACAAAAACCAAAGTCATTCAGTTGAAACTTGTTGATATCATCCTCCAGATAAGACAGTACACACAAGTAGTGTGTAGGTCATGGTTTTTTAATGAACGTTACCTTCACCTTGATATGCATTTTATAATCAGATTAAAGTATTTTGTAATCACTTCCTTTTTTTATACACATCTTATTCAGTATTTTAAAAGTAAAAGTATTCGCCCTTCTACATTAAAACATTGAAATATTATTATGCATATTTCTTGCTGATAAAATGAAATTCAAATTAAACGTCAGAAAACAACCTTGAAGCCAATAGAAATATGAATTTAAAAAAAACCGGATTAAACATGTTAAAAGTCATTTAAAGATAAATAAACGTTTTCAAGACTCATTCACAATAATGAAACGTATCCAAATTAATTTTTAATAATATCCTAAAAATACGTTTATTTCCAGGTCAATATAAAATCCAGGAACTGGACAAACTGATGATGACCCTACATAAACAATATGGTAAAATTGCAAAAGTTGGCGGCCTGATTGGACATCCTGATTTACTTTTCATATACGATGGAGACGAAATAAGAAAAGTATTTGCCAGAGAAGAATTACAGCCCCACAGGTAAGTTCAAGGAAGTCCATTGTGGACAGTTCCAAGTTTAAACAATCACGTTGAAAGCTAGGTTATTGATATTTGAAACCAATTCAAGGTCTAAAAAGTGGTTGGAGAAAACACGGTGGACATAAAATAGCCTCAAAGTTTAATAACATGATATGTATACAATATTCTGTATAAATTTAGTTTCTTGCCAAAGTAAAACAATTGGGCAAAGAGAATGCCATTTATTATAAGGGAAGAAGTTTGAATGGTCAAGTTATGATACTCGTATAAAAAGTTTTAAGTGCTTTCGAACTACATGAGAATTTTCATCATAACCGTTTTGAACTAAAATTATCAACAAAAAATTGACATGTTACAGATTTCAATAAACTAGAAAATGATGCACATCTATTCTCCAAGAAAAATAGTTATTTACGGTACAAGGATGTAAAACCAGCCGGTTTTAACGAGGAAACTAATGTAAAATACGAGCTGATAGGCGAGTTTTTAGTTATAAAACTGATTTACACTAGAGCAGGACATATCTTTTTGCAATATTCATAAAAATACGAGTTGTGTTAAGTACAAAATTGAAGATAAATTTAATTATTATAGATATTCTTTCCTTAAGTTTAAATACTTGTAATTACTGCAGTAATTTATAAGTTCTAAAGATATATTTCCTTTTCAGACCATCTATGCCTTCACTCCACCATTACAAGACCAATTTGCGGAAAGACTTTTTTGGAGAAATGGCGGGCGTTATCGGAGTGTAAGTCCATTCATTCAAGTCACCATTTGTGCCAAAAATACATAAATTAAACTTAATTTCCGTTACAGCCACGGCGTTCAATGGGACAATTTTCGGGCTCAGGTGCAACAGGTAATGCTGCAGAGATCGATTGGCAAGAAATATGTAGGTCCGTTGAATGAAATTGCGACCGATTTCATGGAACGGATACACGAGATGAGGGACGAGAATAATGAACTGCCAAGGGACTTTTTGAGTGAACTGTACAAATGGGCTCTTGAATGTAAGTGGAAACGAATAGAGGCATTGTCCAAAACCTGAAAATTGATTGTCACTTTTGCAGCTCACGTACTATTCATGAATACAAATATAGTTAAATTTGCATATCGCTTAGGACGAACTATTGCATTTAAATAAAAGCAATACTTTTTATGACCGTTTAGCATGATATTTAATGTTTCAGTATGCTATTCAAAAACGAATAAACAGTTAATACGAGTATGAATAAAGCATATTAGAGTTATGGATTTGATAAAGAAAATATCATAAAACAGGTTAGGAACATAATTCATAACGAGATTTAAATCATAGGAATTTAATAGAAAATCGATTATGAATAATTGCAATTTGAAGAAAATGGCATTTATTTTTGGAATATATATTTTTCAAAATAGCTTTCAAATATTTACATTTAGAAGAATTTATTCACAAGATTGGAAAAAAAGAGATAATCAAAATTAATATCAATAAATTCTTCAAAAGGTCAAGGAGAGAAATATATAAGGGTTGTTTTATTGAAATTGTTTATCTTGCAGCAATTGGTCGTGTATCGTTGGATACACGTTTGGGCTGCGTGACGGGGCCAGGTAATCCAGAGTCAAAGAGAATTATCCAAGCGATAAACACCTTCTTTTGGACGGTGGCCGAGGTGGAGCTGAGAATGCCCATTTGGCGGATATACGAGACCAGAGCCTACAAAAAGTATATAGCCGCTTTGGACAGTTTCACAGAGTAAATAATGAAATAAGAAGTAAATAGAACAAAAACGTTGATTCATTAATTTCGCTTTGTAGACTTTGCATGGAACACATCAATAACGCTATTGAGAACATCAAGAAACAGCCCATTGAACGGGACGAGGAGAACATCTCGATCTTGGAGCGCATTCTCGAGAAGACAAACAATCCGAAAATTGCGGCAGTTCTCGCGATGGATCTGTTCCTTGTCGGCGTCGATACCACTTCAGTGGCCGCCACTTCGACCATCTATCAACTGTCACAAAACAGGGATAAACAAGAGATTCTGCTCAAAGAACTCAAATCCGTCTTACCAAATAAAGATTCCCCAGTTGACGCCAATGTTCTGGAGAATATGCCCTACCTAAGAGCCTGTATTAAGGAAACCCTAAGAATGTATCCCGTCACCATTGCCAATGGAAGGAGCCTTCAATCGGACGCCGTTATTTATGGATATCAAGTACCAAAGGGCACACACGTCATATTCCCTCATTTAGCTGTTTCAAACTCGGTGGAATATTTCCCAGAACCACAAAAATTCGTCCCAGAAAGATGGTTAAGAACTAATGAAATGAAGAGAATGGGTAAGTTAATTCAATATAAAGTTTTACTTCTTGTTCTTTAAGAATTAAATGAGTTTATTAAAATTATTCGTTATAATAGTATAAACCAAAAACATTGGAAAATATAGCTTTATCTCATCTAACCCAGTTTAATAAGATTTCAAAATTGTCTATAAATTTGAACAAAAACTATCGAAATGGAATGGATATGTATAAAAATTTAAATAATGAATTTGCATAAAGTTTATGAAATCACTCAATCAATACATATGAATTAATATTTCATAATCTTTGTATATGGTATCACTTTAATAGCATCAACAGCTTAAATTCATCTTAAAAAATTTACACAATAAAAGGCACCCAAATAAAGATGATTTATTGACATTTAATTCGGATTTAAAAAGATCAGTCAAATAAAAATGAAACATAAATTTATGATCTTGAAGACATTTCAATTGATTTTCCTTTCATTATTTCAGACATTGCAGAATGTCCGCACTCGAGTCAGCAAATTCACCCCTTTGTCAGTTTACCGTTTGGCTATGGGAGGAGGACATGTTTGGGCCGGCGTTTCGCCGAGACCGAGCTGCAGATTTTGATCTCAAAGCTGCTTAGGAAATATGACATCGAGTATAATTACGGGAAAATCACATACAAAGTGATGCCGACCTACTTCCCAGAGCAGCCAATGAAATTTAAATTAACAGAACGGATTGATTGAGCAATCCGATCCCAATCGGGGGACGGTGCAGCAGAGTACATGGCATCAATTTGTGGCAATTGACATTCCACATCTTTGATACGAATCGACAAGCGCACCGAGGAGATCCAATTGGGGCGAGAAAATTCGATTGAATCACTTCTATGACTTAATCCAAGAGTCTCTGTATTATACATTACAATTAAAATATATCAACTTTAGAATTATGTAGAATAAATAACCAATGATTGAAGCGTATGTCTTGTGCCCTGATATTAACTTAGGTTTAGAGAGCCTTTCATATTATAAAGAAAATAGATGTCGCCACTTACTATTTCGCAGAGTCGTTCAATTGATATTCGTTGCTTCGGGAGAAACATTCCTGAACGCCAGAATCTTGCCAAAGTCTTTTCATAGCCGCCAGTAATTCCTCTGAGAATGGTTCCGTGTCGTGCATCCTCTGAACTATGTCAAACACCATTTTAGCGTCGCCCTATGGAATTACAATTGAGCGATTAATCAACGAAAATTACTATAATTAACTAAATAGAAATGACGATGATGATGGTCGCCAATTTTACCTCTCGTTCATTGTTGCCATATTGAATATTTAAATTGGGCATTGCCCTTAATATTGCAACTAGGGACTGAATTGTGTTGCTGTAGACCACCGGCCGGTACTGTTTGTAATCCTCGGTCGTGAAGCCACTTTCGTGAATAATTCTGGAAATGGGCGATAAAAAATATTAGGAGTTTAAAAACATCGAAAACCACTAATGTTTGCGTAAACTTCAAGAGGATAAATCTAATTAAAATTATATTAGTCCCAAATGTCAAAACTGGTCTACAAAAATACGCATGGGTTAACGACCTTTGAAAGGTCATTCATTCAGAAGATGTCTTCATTGTTTGCAACTTACTTCATCTGTTTAACAATCGTACTTTTTCCAGATTCACCAGCACCTGCAAAAAACGGACAAAAAGCTTAATTAAGTGTTCATTCCTTTGAGGGCGCATGACAACACTGATTTCAAGTGCCAATTTATGGTTCGCATCTCGATAGTGTTCTTTAAGATTGAAAATAAGAGGACAATAAAGGAAGAGGGAATAAGAAGGACAGCCTCCCCATCACATTAATGTTTCCCAATTAGAGCCCTTCTCTGGGCTACTATTTTAGTGCTAGCCTTCTGTGTTCTGATACGGCGAGGAATAAAATATTAGAGGAATCCCCACCGAGAGCCACACGCTCCCGCAACCCTGACTGCTCCTCTGTGCGGAACCGGGAGAAGGAGAGGGACATTATCATCAATTTCCATATATAAGTTGGCCCGAAAAGCATTTATTTATTTATATGGGCCCTATATATAGACGTAGCCAAGTTTACATCATTAAACCCAGGACACTGGACGGGCTTTGTT
>JXOV01038478.1:507-10727 GCA_001014945.1 Clogmia albipunctata
TATGCGAGTTGTATAAAGTCTTGTAAAAAATTAGTTGGAAAAACACATAATTAAACACTCGTATCTATTAGAAAATCTACTCGAGTTTAATTATGGTTCATTTTTCATACTTGTTGTTGAAATAACTATTAAAAGTTTAAACTGCCCACTGGTTATAACAATTTAAAATGTTTTTATTTTTTCATTGTGATTAAATATATATAGTTTTCAATAAAGAAATTTATTAAAAAGCAAAATGTGGTTTTATTCAACTGGTTCTCAAACTTATTTACAGCTGTCACAATGATGACATTTATTTGAAATTCCAACAATATCCTTCATATAGAACGATAACACATTTAAACAATAATCTACGAAAATTCAATTTTTTGCTGTATATATTGAACATTAGATTATCAACTATTACAATCTAAAAAAATCACNGATGACATTTAATTGAAATTCCAACAATATCCTTCATATAGAACGATAACACATTTAAACAATAATCTACGAAAATTCAATTTTTTGCTGTATATATTGAACATTAGATTATCAACTATTACAATCTAAAAAAATCACCAAAAACTCTTTCTTGTTGGCGCATTGGGAGAAAATAAGCCTCCTGTCGTAAAAGGATGAAACAATATTTCTGTATGGGAAANGTTTAATTATTTGCAAAAAACCTGGTTTTTTGTTTAATAGTGCAGACGATGGCCAATGATAAGACCTTTCTTCGTGACAAAAACAATTGAGAGCAGATTAATACACTCCGAGATATTAAATAAATTTATTCGAAGACCCCTGTCGTAAAAGGATGAAACGCAGTGTATATATTACGTATATAGAATTTGATAATAATTATTATTTTTAAATTTTTCAAAAACTACCTATAAAATTCAAATATATATTAAAATTGACGTAATGAATATTATTTATGATTTTTTATACATTTTTCCTTTTCGAATTTGCTACTACTGATATTTTGTAAGGTTATTATAAGATTTACTGAGGTTTATGAAAGTCTAATTTATTAAATTTAATTTTTCAAAACTACTAAATTCCCAAAAAGCTTTTACAATTTTAAATATTAGTAATTACAACATGATGAAATTTCATTTAATAATTATTTATAAAAATATCTGTGGATAATGATAAATTATGACATCCAATAACACTTATAAAATGTTAAATATCAATTAAATCTGATAAATTTTATTTCAGATAAATTTTAGCATATAATTAAATTATTAACAAATTGATATAAAAAAGTTATTTAAAATTTCGATATAACAAATTTAAAACATTCCAATTAAACTATACCATTGTAACTGAACTATTATTGTTTAAGCCAAATCTCAATTACTAGAAAATGTTGAAATTTACAGAAACATAAATCCGTTAAGCTTCAAGCTGTGATCAAAAGCTAGGATTTGTCTGCAAAGGCCAGAGCAAAATGACCCATTTCCGACTTTGGTTCTGTAATCTATATATGTTGCTTTAAATCCAGGAACAGGGCTGTAAATCCAACATACATTGTCGGATTAATTTTCGGATTTCCTGACAACTGCACTGAATAATTACTTTTGTGCAATTTTATTTTAAAATTTCGTTAAAAAATTTGCCTTTCATTTCTAGTTATTTTTTTCCAATTTCTAACAACTGAAAGAAACCTTTAATTTAAATGACAATTAAATCCGTTTAATTATGATGTTCCTTGAAATTGAAAACCAACACTGAAATTAATTATGTGCTTCGAGTGTGAACAAATAATTATCAAAATGGATGTAGTACAAAAAGATGGACAAATATTTATAATTCAATTTGAGTTATTTTATTTGCTTAATGGTCCAGTGCCACCGCTGATGCTGGCAAGATGGCTCCCGAAGCCACTGCCGAGCAATAATCACACAAATGATGTTATTTAATTACCAAAGACAAATATCTGTATTTTTCTGCTGTTGAAATAAGAATGTTCCACAGCAAATATAATTAGAAAGGTAATTGTTTGCTTTTTTCTTGTAAGACTGCTGCTCACCGCCTTGAGATTGCCTCGGGTCTTATGGCTTTCCAATGACATTTTTCGTGTTCATTTATTGGTTTTCAGACATTTAATTTTAAAGTTATTACACATTTATTTTATGATTTTAAATTTAATATATAAACTCTCTTTGGGTTTTTGTAATAGTAATAATTATTTTATTATTAAACTCTCTCTTATCAAACTATTAAAATCAATGAGAATTCATGTTTTTATTATTATTGGTTTTAAGATTATCTCAAAATGAGTGATTATATTCGCAATGTTTTGCAATAATCGTAGTAAAACAATTTAACTCCGATTTAATTTCAATGGATTCAATTTACTGTAGATATTTTTATTATTCCTTTTCTTAATTTTTTGTTCCTGATAATTTTAAGTTTTTAATTATTTTTAAAGGAACTTATTAAATTTTGACATGTTGCAAAACTATTAATTTTTATGAAATATTTAAAAACGATTGGAATTTAAAGGAAATCTATTCATTGTAACACAATACAATAATATAGCAGCAACTAATCAAAAATCAATTGTTTTAATATGTATGCGTTTGAATTAAGAATGATTTTTAAACGTTACTTAATAATTACTGACATTTTATAGGAAGTATCGGCAACTAAAATATTACTTATTCCTAATAAACTTGCACATTTTTTTCTAATAAAATCAATAAAATTAAAAATAATTTAACCCATAAAACATCTGTAACAGAGTACAAGATAGATTTTATTTGCTAGGGAAGACCAATAAATAATTAGAATTACAGCAAAATGACGCTGTTATTGCAAAAGGAATATTTATTTGTTTAGAACATTATTTCCTTGCTGTTAAAATTTTAGCCTAATCGGACTGGTAATTTTCATTCGTTGATGGCCGTCACAAGTAATATCGTGGTAAAATATTGGTTGTTGTTGAGTTAAGTCCTTATGCTTCGACAACGCCTCTCATAGAGGAACAAGTAAATAAAAAACGCTAGACCTGGTATTTGTAGACCCCAGATATAAAGTAATCCAGTTAGCTAATTTAATAGCCATCTAAAGATACTACATAGTTCTTATCCTAATTAAGTATTAGCTTTGAGACATCTATCAGCGCAAAGCGTGCCGTGATTTCTCACTTTTGCAACAAGCACACTACTTCAAAGCAATATTTAATACAGTTTAATCACAATGCAAATGGCTTTTATCATCTTTTCGTGATTGTTGATCAACAATGAATCTGCTGATATTTGCTTAAGCTGCTTGAACACTCAAATAGTAGACTGTAATCGGCAGAGAAGTACTGCCTAATAGCCTGAAAAGCAGATTGAGACAAATTAAGTAAGGTATGATTTGCGTCAATTAAAATATAACATGACTTGACAATGTTGAAATTTTGGACAGATTTGACGCCACGTTAGAGAACAAACCGTCTTCATTTGGCGAAGAAAAAAACTTCATTCTTCAATTACAACTAGAGATTGCTAATTAATTAAAATAAATCCGTATTAGAATACATTATTAACGTTTATCATTTTAAAAAGTATATTTATTTAATTTATTTTTATTCATAATTTAAATACATTTTTTAATGTTCAAACAAGACAATAGTTATTTATAAGTCGATAAGATAAGGCATTAATAAACACAAGGGTTATTTTAAGCCACGAGAGAAGCGAGTGCCTTAAAGAAGGCCCGAGTGTTTAATAATGCTTATCGATCGTATTTTATGCAAAATTTTATGCATTTTTAAATAAATTAACACAAAATATTAAAAATTCTTCGAATTTCTTTAAAAATACATGTTACGCCCTCTATGATAAACCACAAGAAAACGTAGTTCATAAGTTCTCCGATATATGGATCATTTTATTTTACACTAACAAATCACAGTGGAACCACGCCCAACGAAAGTGGCGTACATATAAATTTAATGGATTTCTTTTTCGGAGGTCACACTTTAATAATAAAGAAAAAGCAATTTCTAATTGGGCTATTTCCTTATTTATTGAACCCTCGAGGGAATTTTGTTGGTTACCTTTGTTAATAGCCAATTGTTTATTTGTTACTTTGAATTTAAAACATTTTTCCAAATAAATCACTTCGTAAAAATTTTCATAATTTACATTTTTATGGTATTTATGCGTTTTAAATAGCTATATACCATTGATTTGATGTCTTTCTCTTCTAAAGATTTAAAACAATCTGTTATATCACAATCAATGGCTATAGGTGTTCCATTGTGTAAATATTGAGCTGAGAAATTTTATGGCCTCTCCGAAATACTAAATATTAATTCTTTTCTTAATTTAACAACCAAAGAAATTTATTTATTTATATTTAATATTGTAGCTTAAGCTGCTAACAAATCACTGTCTCAATGGCACAAACATTTATCGGTTTGTATTTAAAAAAATCTTGAAAAATGAGTCTTAATAGCAAACAATATAAATAAAAATAGACTATTGACAATACAGTTTTTATTTTAAAAAGGATATGCTAACTCTTATAAATTAATTTCTGTTGAAATTGTTAATTTATTTTTTATAATAATAATAAGAGCTCATTGAGTGCTTTGCTGGAAATTATTTTTATTTTATTTTATACGAGTTAAAAAATAGATAAATGTGTAACTAAATATATTGAGCTTTGAGGCGGTTATGTTGATAAACAAATAAAAAATAACATTGTCCTTATAATTGTTTCTAAAAAAGTATTGACAAGCCTTCGTATAAAATATTACAATTTTTTATTTCATGTCTTTGAAAATAACGAAATAATGTTTTTGTCAATTTCCCGATTAATTTAGATTTGCAATAAATTATACGAGCAATTTATTAACGAGTCTTAATTTATGTGAGAAAAATATGTTCAGTGTTGATCTGTTTTATGACCAAATCAAATAATGAATAGGTCAATGGCAGTGGAGGAAAAGACAAAACAAGCAGAATTGGCGATGAATGTTAATTGAAAGACGTGATGTCACAAAAATCATTCATTCATCTAACGATTATCTGGAATTGATTTATTATGGTAATAATAATATTAGTCTATACACAAATATATTAGATATCGGTGACAAGTATTTATTAATTCTGTCATTGATTAAATTTATGTGATTTAAATGGTCTTGGTTCGGATCAAATTTAGAAAATATCTGATTGAAATAAATCCGACAGCTGTTTTTTTCGGTAGAATTAAAATTGATACCTTTACTTGATTGAACTGATGAATATTAGATAAATATATAAAATATCATAAATTATCATATTAATATTATTCAACTTCCGATTTGATAAACCGTTAGGGTATAATGTTAAACATAATATTGTTTCGGTAATTTAATAAAAAAAAATTCAAATAAAGACATAAGAAAAAACCAATAAATATTCATTAAATTTAGCTAAACGGTACTAATTCTAAAATAATATTCAATAATTTTTATACAACAATACTGATAAATAAAGCATTAATAAATACAATATTGATTAATTGATTTTAATAATTTTATCGAATGTGTTTTATACAAGACTTTATGTATTTTTACGCAAATTAAAGAGAAAATTATAACTAGTCATCATAGTTTTACTTTTCTGTTCTACATTTAATATTTTTATCTTCATATTCAAAGTTCTTTATATAATATAAAATACGGATATATTTAAAAACCACTTTGTTTTCAGATTTGCAAATAGGTACTACATTGTTCAGTCTTTCCAAATGCATTAATTAGCTTAGTAAACACTAAGTACGAAAATGACTTTGATATGCACGTATTTTTTTAGGAAATATGCCACGGAAGATCCATAGACAATAAAAAGGGTGTGCTAAAATAGTTATTTAAACAACGCGTAGGAAAAATGAACCATAATTAAACTCGAGTGTTTAATTATGTGTTTTTTCAATTTTTTTATACGAATCGCATATTAATTAGTTATTTTTGGCGAAATATGAAGTAAAGAATAAGAAGACAACCCAGTGCTAAATTAAGGGAAGTACTTGTCAAGCAAATAGAGGTTTCGGTTTGAATTTTTCAAAATATCACGACAACCTTGCACCATGCACTGTATCACTGATATACCCGTGATCGAACTCATTTAAAACAAATTTAAAAGCCATAATCAACATTTAAAAAGAATTTTACTTTTTGTCATTTAAAGTTAAATTATGGCCTTCTTTATTATAGAGACATGAAAAAAGTCAAAATATATTTTCATTCTACGATACTACGATTAAAAATTATAATTTTTAGTAGTTGAATTTTGGTACAAAGTACTAATTTTGTGTATTAACACGATTTGTAATAACCTTTAGATATTGAATAATGTATAATTAAATAGGATTTAATTATGGAGCACTTTCCAGAAAAAACATTGGCTACTTAAATGTTAAGATTTTTCAATAGAAAATTGTATCAATTTAATGTTTTTATGAATGATTTATAGTCAATACAAATTACAAAATTCAAATTCCACTTTGTTTGGAGTGAAATATTGGTGAATAAAAATGTAAACCATAAAAGTAAATACCTTAATTCTGTTCAAATAAAACTCATGTTTATTATTATGCNCAACAGAATTGTATAAATTAAATTAACAATGTATTTTTGGTTTTAATAGAGCAAAAATTGATTTCAAGTAATAAATTCTACACGTTTTTTCTTTGCAATTTGAACATTTTCAGGACAGTGGTCCGAGAACTAGTGGCTCTTTACCTTAATAATCTGCCACACCACTCCTTATTTCTCCTTCATTTCTTGTTATTTTTCCTTGGTTCAAATAAAATAAAATTTGAATTATTTAAAGATTGCTATATTAAATACAATTATTTTTTAAAATTGGATTAATTCGGAATCGGGATACATTGATCCAAATTGCAATGCAAAAGGTTTAGCCCTGTAAGCAGGAGTGGAGAAGTGTCATTGATTTTAGTATTAAAGAAATGACAAAACGGGTTCCCTTCTGCTGATTGAACTCAAAATTTCTGGTGAAAGAAAAATAATTACAACACTATTTAATAATTTGTAAGAGAACTTTGGCCCCCTCCCAATGATAAACTAAAAAATTCAATATCAAGCAATAACCAAGTTACAATTTTAAATTCACTGTTATTTTAGAACCAAGATAATTTTATAATTTCTAGCAATAATAATAACAAAATTGTTGTCTTCGTGGAGCTCCAGTGCTTAGTTGAGAATGTAGCGACAAAATACGGATACATTTCTAGAATTTATACAACAAAATACAATTGTCAGAAAATAAAAATTCAATCAAAAGAAATCTTTCAAAATTTTAAATATTTCTATTGAAACATACAGCTGCGAGAAAATTAGTAGCTCATAATCTTATTGGTCTAAAATATGTTCTTTTCTCAAACTTACAGTGTTAAGTTATATTGCTATTGATTATTTAGGATCATATAAGTAGTATCACCTATTTATACCAATTTTTTAAATATAAATTGAAATTAAGGTCAAACTAAAACTGTGCTATTAATTTTCTCGCCGTTGTATACAGAATTAAACAAAATATTCTCATTATAACAGCAAACTGTAACAAATTCAAAAATATATGTGTCAATCTAAGAAAATTTAATTTTCCCCGTTTAAACATAAACTAAAAATATATTTTAGTTTGCTCAAAAAAAGTGTTTGATACGTGGAAAAACAAAAAAAAATTAAAAAAAACAAAATCATTGTGGGAGAACAAATTTTCAATTAATATAACAGGGGTTTTTATGATACATGGTTTTAAATTTAGAAGCAATTAAAAAACCAACAAATCACTTGGAATTGAATTAACCGAAAAAAGGCAACTTCAAATCATTTGGGACCAATAAAAGGGACAGGGACTTGGTTGGAGATTTATGGACATCAAGTGTTGAACAAATAATACCCAAAAGAGGGGAAATCCGTTGACAGAAAATGAAAAAGAGTGGTAATTTGTTCATAATTAGAGTATTAATTCACAATTATGCCACATGATGGCGGGTTGACAGAAGCAGAAACCGAGTAGGCTTGTGTGTGAAGCCTATTTCGATCATCGAATTCGATTCAAAGGCCATAAATCTCGAAAACCATCAGCTGGCAACTTATCGGATTCGCCCCCAACTCATTTAAATTGCATCCAGTGCTCCAGCAGTCATCATCTCTGGAGTCCAGCTGTGGAATTCCCTGAAATGTGAATAATTTGAAATACGTGCCAATGGTTACTTAGTTTGTGCACCAATCCCATCGAAAACAAGAGATTTAGACGTTGTTGCTGCGATTCATAAATAACGCTCCCAAAACTTCTTAATTTTGAATAATTTTAGGTGGTTTGAAAAATGAAAAATGGGAATAAGGGCTTGGAATTTTAAACATCATTTCCAGAAAATATTATACATCTTTCAGGCCAATAATGGGCTTTACGAGTCTAAAAAATGATCGATTTGAACACGTGGTCAGTAGAAGATTTCAATTTGGATAAATGACTGTTTTTTAATTCAATTCGGGTGCTGGCTATCAAAACCCGCATTTTATGTAATAAATTTGATCAATACCCATAATACGGGTTCATAGCGATTAATAACTGATTAATTTAAACTTAATTTCAAACAAATAACTGAATAAACCCGTTTAAATGTTTGAAAAGAGCATAATATTTAACATATTTTTAATATTGAAAACTTCCACTTTTATTAAAACATTTTCAAATACTGCTTAAACATCACATTACAATAAATTAAAAATTGCATATCAAATCGGAAAATGACATAAATTCATCAAGAAGTTAAAGTTTAATTGTTGAAATCCATTTTGTATGAAATATAGTTAAAATAACAAAAAATAAGCTATAAATTAGTTACAACGTATCAATTAAGAAGAACAAATATTTTTTCAACAAACGTTGCTTTGACTACTGATTGATTAATCATGATTCTAAATGTATTAAAAAATAACAGTCCGATTGCAATAGAAAACTTTTGCACGTACAGCTGCGAAAAAAATAATAACCCACATAAACTGTTTTATTTTCAACGTAATTAAAACAATAAAAATCAAAAAGTTTTAAAAATTGGAATCCATTTTTATTTAACATATTAATATAACTGTTATATTAAAACATAAAAAATTCCTAATACTGTTGAAAAATACCAATTTTGAATGAAAAGTGAAGAATTGCGCGAATTAAAAAGTAGCTGACCTGACATCATATTTTTAGGTAATTATTAATACATACCTCAACATAAAGTTGACTCTTAAAATTGTTGTTAGTTTAGTTATAAAGACTATTGATTTAAATGGTTATGAGATGTAATTATTCTAATTTAAAGTTTTTCACCAAATTATCAATTTTTTTAGCAATAATTTCTCAGAAAAAAATAAAAACAAAGTTTAACAGTTTGAAGATGGCATAGTGACTCCGAATATACAATTAATAATAGTGGTAAACCGCGGCGAAAAACAACATAAAAAAATAATAATATTAAAATTATATTTGTACACGACACCAATACTATGCAAATAAACGGATTTAAATTAAAATTTTGGAAAAACTCAAATTTTAAGAAGGTTCACGGTTGTCTTCTACATTCACGGGCTTTGATGAAAATCTGTAAATTATTCATACAGCTAATCAACAAATAATCTAGAATTTTGACACCATTGGAAATTTTGAATTTTTTCACTAGTTAAAAAAAGTATGTCATATTCTATGAAGAAACATTCAGGCACCATTTGGTCTTACTTTTATTGATCTAAGCCGTTTTTCGTATATTTTGGAGGATTAAACTATGTCCTACTCTGGTGTAAAATAGTTTTGTCTAATTCCGTATCAAAATGTAGCCTCTTTTTAAGGCAAATTGGTTCTCTAGCGGTTTACCTCACAGCAGTGCTAAAATAATTCAAAATTTGCACGCAAATTGTCCACAATTCAATGAAATTACATGTTGTTTTCATAATCAAATCTCTACACATTATTATTGAAATATTTTAAGTTGAGAATTTCATTGTGAATTGTTGTTCCACAATTTGAAAATCCCGTTGCGAACGTTTTAATTAGTAATTATCGATTAACTGTTATTTTTTCAGAAAAACGTCAAAATATATTTTCATTCTACGCTACTACGATCAAAAATTATAATTTTTAGTAGTTGAATTTTGGTACAAAGTACTAATTTTGTATATTTACAGGATTTGTAATTGTCTTTAGGTATTTAATTATACTTTATTCAACACTGTA
>JXOV01038590.1:0-13061 GCA_001014945.1 Clogmia albipunctata
AACCAAGTTTAAATGAAGACAGCTCATTAGTCAATTATTAGAAATATTAAAATTTTGAGTATCCTTAGGGGCTTAGAATTTGCAAGGCAGAACACAGAACAAATTTAATTTGCTCAAAGTCAGAAAGATTTAAAATTATAAATTTTATTATTTTGATACAAAGAACTAATTCTGTGTATTTACGCAATTTGTGTTTTGCTGCTGGTATTGAAGAATGCATAATTCAACAGTGTTTAGTTATGAATTTCTAGAGGGAGAATTTTTTAATAGAATTGTATAAAATTTTAAATAGATTTCCCTTTTGAATAGTTTCGTAGAAATTCATAAAATATTTCAAATTTGATAATTTATAGTTTCAATTTTTAAATTTTCAGGTCATGTCTGAGGGTGTTTGGCAGATAGTGTTTGTTGTGTTTCTAGCCTATGCCATGATGCCTCTCCAGATATGGGAGTCGGTGGCATTTGGTATCATTTTGCCCTCGATTCACATTGGCTTGACCGGGTACAAGATCTACTCGGACTCGTTCAAAATGTTCGAGGTGAAGCACCTGATCGCGAACGTGGTCATGTTTCTGGGTGTTAATGTGACGGGATTGGTTGTGAACATAATGATGGAGCGTGCCCAGAGGCGAGCTTTCCTCGACACCAGAAACTGCATCGCAGCACGTCTCGAAATGGAGGATGAGAACGAGAAATTAGAGCGTTTATTGTTGAGCGTATTGCCACAGCATGTGGCGATGGAGATGAAGGCAGACATTTTGTCGCCGGTCGAGGGACAATTCCACAAGATCTACATTCAAAAGCACGAGAACGTCAGCATCCTGTTTGCGGACATTGTGGGTTTTACGGTTCTGGCATCGCAGTGCAGTGCTCAAGAGTTGGTCCGATTGTTGAACGAGCTCTTTGGACGTTTTGATCAGTTGGCCAGTGATAATAATTGTTTAAGGATTAAGATTCTGGGCGATTGTTATTACTGTGTTTCGGGACTGCCAGAGCCGAGATCGGATCATGCCCGGTGTGCGGTGGAGATGGGTTTGGACATGATCGATGCCATTGCCTCGGTTGTAGAAGCGACGGATGTTGTATTGAATATGAGGGTGGGAATTCATTCAGGGCGAGTTCTCTGCGGAGTTCTTGGGCTGAGAAAGTGGCAATTCGATGTCTGGTCGAATGATGTCACTCTGGCCAATCACATGGAGTCTGGAGGTGAACCGGGACGTGTTCATGTTACCAGGTGAGTTTTTAAATATTTTAAAAGGAGATAATCAAAGGAAAGGGATGATTTCGTTAATTTTATTTGATTTTATCAATATAGGATTTTCAAATAGGAGGTTTCACTTTGATATTGGAGAAATACAATTTTTTAAAAAAGAAATTAAAGGACATTTATATTATTGTAGAGAAGAAACCCCCTTATTTAAAATAATTAAACATTTAGTTTCCTAGCGTATGGTACTGGATTGCGGGTCTAATTACACTTTTATCTTATCTGACACAATCGTTCCTTAAGGGCATTTAAAATAATCGATAGCAAAAATTGACAGAAACTATGGTATGCAGGAAGAGCTAGGGCCATATATGTGGACGGCTGTAAGGTGATATGCGTTATCGTGCACACCATGAAAATTCATATATTTATGAAAACTAAATATAATCTCCAAGCGGATTCTGTGCCCACCCCACCAATAATCTAATGAATATATTCATAAAAGTCAATTATTAGTTTCAAAAACTGCCACTAGATGGCGACCTTTTCGATTTAGAAGTAACAGTCACAAACACATTTAAAAAGAATGGTTAGAAGTAAGGCAAACGTTTTTTATTTTTATATGGGACCTTACTAATTTCTATCAAATTTACAAGGACATACTTTTTGCAGGGTTATGCCTATGATGATCAACTCTTTACAAAAGAAAAAACATCTATTGATTTCCTTTAAAAAATAAACGATTTCTTCAACATCAAAATGAAACGTCTGGTTTGAAACTATTTAATATTCGTAATTAATTTGGGGCAGTTAATCAAGATAATTACTGTTGTTAGCCAATAATACTTTATTTATTTGTACTAACTTCAATTCATCTATTTATTTTAGACACTAGTCGGTTCCTAACTAATATATTTTTTCATTTAAAATTAAATTTTTATACCGTCAACTGAAAGTATTTCATTTAAATAACAATATAAATATTAAGTAAATTAAGACGTTATGAATTAAATAAATCTATAATTTCACCACCAGGAAGCCCACTTTAGAACAAAATATACAGAACCCATTAAATGATAGCACAACTAGGTTTGCACTATATCAAAAGTTATCCTTGAAACAATTTGTTTTAGTTTTGCAAAATTACCCTTTGTAATTGAGTTGATATTTAATTGTTTAATGTATATTAATAATAATCCGACACCTGGGAAATGTGTTCTCCAATTTATGTGCAACTATTTGCCAAGTAATTTCTAAATCCACTTTCCTTGATAGTAAGAGTATTTGAGTGTGCTTGTAAATATGATCCATAATTTGACATTTATTTAATTTGCAGAGCAACATTGGATGCTTTAAGTGGTGAATATGAAGTGGAGGCGGGCTATGGAGAGAATAGGGATTCGTATTTAAGGGACAACGGCATAGATACTTATTTCATTGTGCCACCACCTCATCGTAGAAAGCCATTAATACTTAATACTCTCGGTGTAAGATCCGCTCTTGGGGCGGCCAATCGCAGAAAGTTATCATTTAGAAATGTGTCAAATGTGGTCGTCCAACTGCTGCACACCATCAAGTATTCAGTTCCGGTGCCATTCTCTCACATGACAACGCCTGGATCGTACCCGGGATCGACGAATCTCACCGCGGCATCGTACTCGGACAAGAGCCAAAGAAAGGTAGGATCGTAATTAATGTAAATTATGTATTGCCAATTTATTAGTCCAAAATTATTGCATGAAATTTGTAATTGGCGGCTGTTTTCTTTATTTGTTGTAGGACGCGGTAAGTGCAGGAATGATTAATTGGATGGGTAGTGTAATTGTTAGTCATTAAAAAAAAGAAAGAATAGATGGACACATTAGGTGTCTAAAAAGATTGCAAAACATGTCTAATAATCTCTCGTAAAATTGGGTAAGAAGAACATTTTAGTTTGGCTTTATCTCTTCTAATTATTTTGATTTGATGGCAGAGATTTTTGTGTGATTTTTGGTTGTCGTCTTAAGAGAGACACGGTGCAACATTATTTTGATTTATAATTTCTCTTTTTTTATTCGTGCAACGCGTATTTTTTAATCTAGGTGTTGCAGTTGCAGTCCGCCTTACATGCGCCCCACAGTAACGCGGGAACGCCAGTTAATGATTTACTTTGTCCAGGCGGCTCCGAACAACTGAATGAGCTAATGAAAAAAGTGAGAGAACTAGACCCTCGGATGGCCTCTCGTTATTCGTGTGATTTGTTTTTGTACCGTTATTGGCCATTTGTGGAATCCCTTTTTGAGTTTGGAGTTGTTTTTTCCAATGGAATTTTGTCCCAGTTTTTGTTTTTAATTAAAAGCGCACCACCTTTTTGACAGTTTTGCTTTGTTAATGGTTTTCGCACTGTGACTGTGTACAAATCGCCATTTGGGGAGCTTTATTTTCTCTGTAAATATTTCCATGCCATTTTGTACATAACTGTAAATTTGTATGTTTTTGTAATGTACTCGTATTTTATTAAAATGGAATTGCTGTGCTGGTGTTTTTTTTTATTGAAGATTGCTTAATTGAAATGCTTATCTGTGGGATTCATCGTTCGTTAGGAAATAAATTAAGGGAAAATGATGATATTTGATATTTTTATTAGAAGTAATTAAATTGTTATTAAATTTCTGTGTTAATAAGCATTAATTCAAATACCTACAAATAAATTTAATGGAAATTTATCTTTATTATATAAAATATATATCAGTGGATGTGTATGGTATTAATGATTTGGTTTTTTAATTATGATTGATCTGTACTTGCTAGATAACTCGAAAGAATTGGTTTATCATTGAAATAAAGAACTTAATTTTTTAATTTTATTTTCATTTTGATTTAAAAATTAAATTTTATCGTATTAATATTTATACAGATAGATCGGTTAGTAAGGCATTTTTCCACACTAGGTTCTATTTAAATCACTAGCGTAACGTTTTGTTTAAAAAAAAAGGCCTGTAAGTTTAATAATCTTAATGGACCGTATTATAAACAGAACTTAATGAATTTTTACACAAATTTCACAAAAATCTATAAATTCTTTGAAATTCGGTGTATTATGTATTATATTTTTTATCCACCTATAGTGGCTAACACCCTTGACTGCCTCGTCGAGGTCGTGGGATCGAATCCTGTGCGGATATTTTTCTAGCTCGAAAAAGTTTACATTTGTGTGCGAAATTATATTCATAGCGAGACATAGCTAATGGTGCAAATAAAATAAATAAAATGGGCAATTTGACTGGATCCGTTTACAACAGTCCTGGTGCTTTTAATTCACTAAAAAAACAAATAATCAAAAAAAGTCTAATACCCGTTGGTTGAGGTTGAGACTACCCCAAGTTCCGTACTGGAATGTAGTGGGAAAATATTTATATTATTATATTTTTATTACAAAACTTTAACAAGTCTACAAATTAGAGTAAAACTAAAGTGAGACAGTACAAATTTCGATGTCGGTTTATAAGATATGAATAAAATCGTCAAATGTTTCAATAAGCATTTGAAGAATATTTATTTAATTTTTGTAACATTGATATATTAAAACTATTATATGATAGTCTATATAAATCCAGGATTCAGTATGGCATTGCTGATGATACTGATAACTAATTTCAATCAATTTATGGTAAATCAGAAGGGATTAACTCGAATAATATATCTAATTGATGTAGATTCGGTAGATGATCTTCATATCAGGAATGTACAGTAATGCCAAAACGATATCCTATTTTTTTAATTGATTTAATGTGCATTTGTAGTTTAAATTTATTAATAAAGGAAAAGCCCTAGTTTATTTCACAAATTTGAAAGCACTAAAATTTCCCTTTCAAGTCCTGTGCGAAACAAGGAGAGTTAATGGTAGAAAACTTAGGAATTTTTCTGTGATAATTTCTTTTCAATAGTTTAGTGATCAAATAACAGCATCTCTTTATAGCATTAGTGTTTTAAAAAATTTTCTCTCAGGAAATATATTTTGTACGATTATTTTAGGTAATCGAAGTGCAAAAATAATCTAATTTGCATCATAATAAATAATTATATTAAAAGAGAATGTGTTGACTTATTTTAAAGAAAGTTTTAATGTATACTTTCTATTGTATCTAATGTACATTTGTGTAAATTTAATATCCTGTCCAATGAAAATCACTTTATATACCAAGTGATACGCCTGTAATAATGTATATTAGAACTTCCTGTACAATAATTTGTAGCATAATCGTATGCATGAATGATGCAGTTTCTACAGTGTGTGAATAATTTTCGAATTTATCATAAATCCTGTATATTAAATTTTTTATTTATCGTTTTCCGTATTTTATTTCTTTTCATTTTAATTGTACCACTGCATCGTTGGCGCGCGGAACCGGGACACAACAACGACTCTGTGTGTGTTTAATTGGGTTTGTGCTCCTCCTCGTCCCCCCGTGAATGCTTGAATAATATGTGTGATGTTGTCTGCCCAAAAAAACGATATAAAATAATGTGGACCATTGGTTCCGAACAAAAAATGTGTCATTTCATCAATGGGATTTGATTTTGGCTTTGTGTCCGTATAAATTGATTTTGATTGATCTGAAATCAACACAAATAAAGAACAAAGTGACGGAAAAGTTTAAGAGACCGTTCAAGAAGCGTCACTCGAGCATCTATCATCAGCCATCGAACCGTGTTAACAAGTATCTATCGCAGGCGATTGAGGCGAGGAGTGTGGACCGGGATAAGTCTGCCCATGTCCGTCGTGTGACATTACGCTTCAGGGACCGGGACAAGGAGAGACAGTATCACCAGGATTTGGATCTGGGTTTCTCGCTGGCAATGGGATGCAGTATTCTGCTCTTGATCCTGAGTGCGGCGCTACAGGTGGGTTTTTATTGAATTTGCTCATTCTTGATCTTTTATTAGGTTGTTCCAAATGAAACTTTCTGCGGGTCAATTTTGATCGTTCGGTATACCATAATCATTCAATTTAATGTAGTCTTCTTTAATTTATGCAATTTTTATACATATTGTCTATTATTACACATAAACAAGTTTAACATAACATATGTAATTAGTAGGTTGGGCGCAGAACCTCATCCGGGTGTACGATAACGCATCACCAAAGGTATGGTGGACAGACATACGCCCCTTGTATATCGCCCTAGTTCTTCCAGCCTATTACCATTTCTGGCCCTAACTAATGTATTGCTATCGATATAGTAATTTTTTTAGTCGCATACCAGGGCAGTATAGGTCTGGTCTATTTACAGGCTATGTTCAATGTTAATAATATGAACAGTTAGAATGAATTGCCAGATATAACGGGCTATAAAATCATAAGAATACAGAATTTAACACTTATTTAAATAATATTTTATAAGATAATTATTGAGTATTTGCAAAAATGAAGTTTTTGTGGTTTTTATTTATATTTGACTTTAAAAGATGATTTTGTTTAAAAGAAGTGAATATGTTCTGAAAGTCTATTTAAAGCTATAAATATAATATAGGTAAAATTTTCTTGGAATTTAATAAACGAGATATGTCTTCCAAAAGTTGACCATCTCGAACATCACAAACACAGACTTTCAATCAAATATACGACAATTTTTGCAGATAATCTATTCAAAATTATCCTCATTAGGAGGTTTTTAATTTATATAAACATATGGTACTACATAAATCTACTAAGTGAACTTTTAAAACAAAATCCGCCAAATCATTATTATCATGAATTAAGCTAATGAAATAAAAGTCTGTAGAATATTTTTTTGAATACTCACTTTCAATAAATAAATTGTCATTAGGGTTTAAAAATAGACCTTTTACGATAAGTGTATGAGAATTACATAATTTTATGCACATGAATATGGTTTAGATTATATTCTTAAATAATGGAAAACATGGCATTTGTCACTTTAGGGAATATTTACGAGACTTTCGAACAAGTACAATTCCCTTAACCGATGCAGTCCATTAATGAACCAAAAATATAAATGAATTTATTTATAATCAAACAGAATTTTAAATTTTCCTCATTAAGAACTGTTTCAAGACAAATCGTGATGCTTCACGGCAAGGAATAAAAAATATAAATGACTTAGAATACACGTTTTTTCTCTATCGTCAATACTTCACAAATTTATCACCTACAGATTACAATAACTTTCATATTTAGATAATATTACTAGTTACTTAAGTTGGAAAGTGTGGTTTTAGACTCTTGGAGCGAAAGATACCTCAGAACAACTAATTGATAATTAACAGAAATATTGAACTTGAAATGTTTTTGTTTGAATTAGAAAATATCTATTAAAGATAAAAAAGTTAGTGTGTTTTCAAATTTACTCTCCAAGCGTTAAGTTTCATGTGGGACAACCTAATGTTAAACTCGAAGCCTCGTTCTGACTTGAAATTGTCGGTTCTTCATTTCAGCTCACCGCTTTACCACGTACCTTAATCTTGTTACTATTGTTTCTGACGGCATTTGTGTGGATCAGTGCCATCCTGATGCTATTGTTGGCCGTAAGACTGAAATGGATCTACTGGGACTTATCGCAGAGCTTCTCCCTTCGCCTGGCAATCACCGTCTTCACCATAGTTTTGCTCTACTCCGTCGGACAAGTCAATGTGGTGAGTGTTTGCAAATCATTTTATGGTTTGTGGGAAGGGTGGCATTTTAATTTAATTCCGAGATTTGTACTGAATGACGTCGTAATTTCTCGCTTTAGAAACGATTTCAAATTTATATGACATGAATTGGGTTTTAAAATCGAAAAGACTCCCGGAAAACTCATATAAAACTCGAAGCATTTGAATTTTCGCAGTCCCATAGAATTATGAAATATGACAACGGAAGCGTGGATTGAATTCTTGTTAAATTTAATGGGATCTTTTTAGATATTTAATTAGCTTGGAAATTTATAAATTTATTTAGAATTAAATTGAAATTGAATTTGTTATTAAAGAGATCTTTTACATTATTATTTAGCTTTAATATATCTAATTTATTTAGATCAATAATTGCCATTCTCTGATTTTTAACCCATTTTTTTTTGTTCAAACAGTATTTATAAAGATTGCAATTTGCAACACAAATTAAATTTTAATGGCGACATTTTTATAAACGAATGGTATGTCCAATTATTCATTCACTGATTAAAGTGCTTTATCTAGTCGATGTTGGAAAATTCCAGTCACAAATGCATTAAACAGAATCGGGAAGATTTAGATTTTTCTCGATTTATTTGCCAGAAATCTGGCATGGAGCGATTAGATTTGGTAGGGGTCATGTCGATTATTAAAACCCGGTATTAATTTATTTTACGAGAATAGGGTTTACCAATAAAAGGTTTCATTTGTTGTATATTAGAGAAAAATGAGTGTTTTCATAGAAATAAATAGATTTGTATTTCAGTCCAAAGGTCGCCTCAACAAGGCTCGAGTGACCTTATTCCTTTCATAATTTTTTTTCTTCAAAATCAATTCTTTAAACAATAAAATAAAAATCCATTATATATTTTACAAATAATAGTTTTATTTTCATAAATATAAATATTGAAGCTCTTATAGGGAAATAGTCCTATATAATATGATTAATTTATAATTTTTATTAAACACCCTGTTGCGAGTTGAATTGACATTACTGACATTTAAAAAATGAACGAAACCCTATTTTTTCCAATATTTATTAGTTAAAGTTTATTTTTCAATAAGATTAATAAAAACAAACTGTTAGAAAAAATACAATATTATCGATTTCTTTTAATTAACTTCCTTAATACACGATAATAATTATTTAAGTAGGTCGATAAGATACGGCATATCAAACACTGGGGTTCACAAGCGCATTGTACAGAAGGGCTGTGAGTTTAATAATGCTTATCAAAAGTGTTTTATACAACATTTAATGCATTTTTAAATAAATTAACACAAAAATCAGAAACTCAAATTTAAAATTTACAAATTGTAAACTTTTACTTCATCAAAACCAAAGCTGTAGTATTCAAGTACATGCAACGTTTTTACAGGGGCGTCGGTCTTTGCTTTCCAAAATAAGATCTAATTAATGTAACCAAGTAGCAAAGCAAAGGCGTGTGGTGCGGACCGCTCCGGGAGGCATTATTGAAATAAATGTGATATTTCTATATAAATTCAGTTTTGGCACTTGTTTTTTTCAAAAATTATCTTATTACATAGCACTTAATCAGTCCTATTTTTCCAAATATTTGCCAATTGCACAAAATAACAAAATGTGATTATGATATTTAAAAAAAAATCAATTAATGTAAAGGTCCCTAAATATAGTAGGAAAATAATTTTTCCAATTATGAAAATTACCGAAGATATTGATGGTTGAACTCAATAAAATGACTGTATTCAAATACTTGCAACCAGGTGTACATATTATTTTACTCTTTGGTTTTTTAATTTAAAAAAACGTGTTTCTGACATAATCAATTTGCTCTATTTTCAGTTTACCTGTATGTCTGAACAGCCATGTGCCATGAATGTGACTACCTCTTCGGGTCTTCTGAATCCAGTGTTGGACCTCGAGGCGATGGAATCGACCTTTGACCATCGGAAGTGTTCTCTTCCCCAGTACATATCATTGTCGGCGGCATTTGCCTTTTTGTCTGTCTCTGTATTCCTGAGACTGCCCATCTTTATCAAGTCCACCCTGGTGATTATAATGACTGTGGTCTACGCTCTGTTTATAGAGATCTCCCACATACACATATTCAATTGTTACGACAAGCGGTTTGGCAGTGTCATTCCGTTGCACACGATTTCTTTGGCCAGGATTGTGATATTCATGATTGCAATTCTGGCCCATGGACGTCAAGTGGAGTGGACAGCGAGATTGGATTTCATTTGGCAGTTGCAGGCGAGTCAGGAGAAGAAGGAGATGGCGGTTTTGCAGCAGTCGAACAAGAGGATTTTGTATAATCTCCTGCCGGCACACGTTGCTTCTCATTTTCTGGACAATCAGTTTAGGAATAATATGGGAACGTTGGGACAAGAACTGTATCATCAAAGTTATTCAAAGGTGGGTGTCATTTTCGCCAGTGTTCCCAATTTTCATGAATTTTATACGGAGCTGGATGGCTCGAATCAAGGGGTGGAGTGCTTGAGGTTGTTAAACGAGATTATTGCCGACTTTGACGAGCTCCTTTGTCAGGAAAAGTTTCACGCGATTGATAAGATTAAGACAGTGGGAAGTACTTATATGGCGGCAATTGGGTTGATTCCTGATTATAAAATTGCCCCAACCGATCCCAATTCGAGCAGAAGGCATTTAACAGCTATGATTGAGTTTATAAAAGCCATGAGATTAACTCTCCAAAATATCAACGAGAATTCGTATAATAATTTCATGCTGAGGGTGGGAGTGAATGTGGGTCCTGTCGTTGCAGGGGTGATTGGAGCGAGGAAGCCTCAGTACGATATTTGGGGGAATACTGTTAATGTTGCTAGTAGAATGGATTCGACAGGGATTCCAGGGTATACTCAGGTGACTCAGGAGGTTGTGGACGCCCTCCAAGGCTCCCATTTCCAGTTCCGGTGCCGTGGAACGGTGAAAGTGAAGGGAAAAGGAGACATGATTACTTATTTGCTGATTTGTGACCAACAATCGCAACAGCAGAACAATTTCCTGACAAATAGTACGATTAATAAAAATGACTTTTTCCAACCCCCACCTCAAGATAATGTTAATATCAATCAGAACTTGAATCAGAAGAACTATCACCCCAATATGAAACTTCTTAATGAACACTATGTGAAGAAGGAAGCCTACAATTTCGTAGAGAGTCCAAACCTCCTTCAACAGCAGCAACAGTTTAATAGAGAAAATAAATTCAAACCGAATTATTACCATCAAAATAATAATGGAAACTTACCCCCATCATCAGGTAATAACCAAAGTCAGAGTAACAATTTCAATATTACGGAGAATGTAGGTCATCAATACTATGACTACCACCACAATCAGTACAACAATAGCAATAGTACCAATGTGCGGACGACACTTTCAGGGGTTTTAGAGAATCACAATAATGGCAAGGATGTGAACCTGAATCGGCCAAATTTTAATCATTTTAATAATCATCAGAAGGGTCACAATGGGTTTGTGAAAGAGAGTGAACCTTTGTTAGGGGCGGCGTCTTCCTCGACCAATCAGGTCAAAGTCATGCCCAGGCAGCAGCAGCAACAGCAAACTCCACCCAAATATGAACCTCCAAGATATGCAAATGGAGTTAGGACTAATCCACAAGCCAATAGAATGGTCCATAATCCGCAATCAATGCCTCAAATGGCGAATAATTTGATTGTTAATAGGCTGACCAATACTAATTGTCATCCAAATTCGAACTTGGTGAACGATCCAGCGCCGAAAATTATGCTGAAAACCTATATGAAACCGTTGCCAAAGTCGCCCCCGTCCTGCTACTTGGAGGATGCCAACAGGGACTTGTCGTCAACGGATGACCTGAGTTCAAGGCCCCATTCGCCGAGTGTTTCTTCATCAGATGAAAGCTACTCAAAGACGACCGAGGGGGAATACGATGATGATGATAATAATAGAAATATGGTGAATAAAAAGCAAATTTTCCGAAATAACAGCAATCAAATCAGGAATCCTCTGCAGTGGCTGTATCCGTGCGACATTCAAGTGGATCCGACGAGTCCGGCGGATGCGACGGATTTCATGGACAAGTACAGAAAGGGAAAGGACGATACGCAAGACGAGGATGAGGAGGATCTGGAAGAAGATGATGAACTCAGTAGTAATGTGAATAATTTGAGAGATTTCGAGATGAATTCGACGACAGAGAGTCAAGGGCCGCCCTCGACGACTCAGAATACGAAAGGCGAGTCGTGCAACAGTTTCGAGTACCACGACCACTTGTTGCATCAGTTCTTCCCCAACAACAGCAAACCAAATAGCAGTGCCGAGGCGACAAACGCTGTCTCGGGACAACAGCCCAAGACAGAGGCCAAATCGCCGTTCGAAAGGGAGATACAGAGATTGATGCAGGCGAAGAATGGAGGAGGTGGGAATGACCTGGACAGAAAGCACAAATACGAGCTGGAGGTGATGGACCCGATGAAGCGGCACCACCTACAGCAGACAAACTTCAACAGTATTAGCAATAGTAATAAGCATCCGGTGGGACTGGAGGCGATTAAGGAGATTACAAGGAATAAAAATCCATCAGAGTCAAGCCAAATGTAAGTGAACTGTTTGCTTTAAAGTTTTATTAAATCTGTATTGTCCAAATTTTCTACTGAATTGAGAAGTTTACAATTGATAAACTTGATTTTCGTAATTACTATTAAGCATCCGAACAAAAAAACAAAAAATCAATATTTTAGAGCTTCTAGAGTTTAATACTCGGTCAGGAGCCCCCGAACAAATTATTGTAAACAGACGCCTCCAATACTAAATCTATTCTACAAATATATAAATTAGTTTAACTTAAAACAAATTACGTCAATTATAAATAAAGAATAGGTGTTTAATCTTGAATTAAAATAAAAGAACCCGTTGTTCTGTTTAGATATCATAGATTGGAATATTTACTTACATAAGCAATTAAATAGTTATTTTCGTTTCAAGACGGTTTATGTTTCGGTTTTCAAAAAGGATAGCTGTTTCCGCTAGGAGACGAAGTCGACGTCGTGAATAGCTTCCTTCGAGAAATCTGAATTAAACGTTGAGAAACGAATGCTATTTTTCCCAATTTTCATTTGTAAAATAGCACAAAAACTATTTAAAACTAATTAAATATTTATATGGGAAACATAACTNAAAGGATAGCTGTTTCCGCTAGGAGACGAAGTCGAC
>JXOV01038626.1:0-10843 GCA_001014945.1 Clogmia albipunctata
AAACGCTTTTGAAAGACAATAAATTGACTTTGATTTTTATTTGAAATGATGTCAATAATTAAATGAGTGCACTTGAACAATTAGAACGAAGGGTACATAAATTGGGAACAACACAGGATTGAATAATTTATGAGCTTACGGTTTTCGCAGAATCATTCGCAGAGTGGCGTCTGGGCCTCGGTGCAACAGGCCCGTCAGAGCTTCCCTAACGTGCTCGTTAGCGGAGTTGACGTCCTCCGTCGAGACACTGCTACTGGCCCCCTCCTCGTCCGACCGAAATCGATACAGAAAGCATTTGTCCTTAAACGGCTGCTCTTTGTTAACTGCGGAATTGGAGAGATGAGATAAGATCCAATTAAATTGTTTCCAAACTCGATTTTAATGGACTCCTCACCATGACTGAGGACACCTTCTTCGAGCAGGGCCTGCCACATGCCGGCAGCCTGAACCCTTGTGTGCACAATCGGCGACAATCCCATTAGCCAGTCCACCAGCTCCGTTCCTGGAGCACATTTTCGAATAAATTTTCCGGAAACCTGAGCAAATCATAGGAGAATTAGGTAACGTTTTCCAATTAAATTGATGCCGATTAATTAACCTTTCGATCTTTTAGACAGCTGGAGTTATCTGCTAGCAGAAGCACTCGTAGGGACCATCCCATTTTGTTCATTGCCGGGCTCGGAGACTAGAACCAAATCAACAATTAATTACGGTTTTTATGTTAAATTCACTTCCTTCTCATTCTAAGATTCAATTTCTAGATAAAGGGAATTATTTAACATGAATATATAATATTTATGCGATTGTGATATAGCCATAGAGTGGAGAGATGTAAAACATCGTATTCAGGTATTCGTGAGGAAAACTTGGAAATGGAAAATGCCCAACTTTGGTCCCTTCCAACATCCATAAATTTCCATTGAAAAGTTGAAAGCCAGACCTAAGCTACTTAGTTGATATATTCGCTCACGATCAATGCACCAAGTCTTGTACATTTACATCCATAATTTTATGGATGTCTCACATTACATGTATTATTAATGTATTTCGAAAATAAATTCATATTAAATTAGTTTAAAGAACTTTATTTCATATACACAAATTCCTATGTATTACACTTCGAAATCTTATATTAAATTGTTTTAAAATTTACTGAACATTTTCATGAAATACATATATAGGATATCTCATGCGAACAAACAAAAGAGAGAGACAATTTTCAATGTAGGCACTAGAGAAAAAGGCCTCTCTCTGGTCAACTAATTATAGAAATAAAACAGGAATAGAAATTATTTCAGAAGTAATTTTTTAAAACAACATTTTAGTGATTTTTGATTTAATTAGCTTAAAGTGCTTAAAGTCTAGTATAAAACACGGGCGATAAGCATAATTAAACACAAATCTTGTGATTTAAATTAATTCAAATTAGAGGGAATACTATACTTTTATTTAACTAAACTTATAATAATTTTATTTCCTCCTTGAACTTAGTAAATAAAAGTTCATTGAAACATTTCCTCATTTCCCATCAACGTGGCTTTAAATATCACAATTGTGAATGAATTCTATTCATCGGAATAAAAGCTCTTTTTCTCTAGATAATCCGCAATATATAATGTGTAAACGAACATACCTCTGTGATCGGCAGGGCGGGATTCGGATGATCCGGACTGAGTGGCCGTTTAGTGGGCGATGTGGCTGCTACCGTCGTTGTTCCGTAGCCGTTCTTCAATTTACAATTTGTGATTATGTCGTTCATGAGCTCCTTATTTTTCTTTTCATCGGCAAACATAAAAGAGATTAAAGAATTCACATAAATTATGTACCAACTGAATGAGCACAGTTATTTCAACATTTCAACAGCCTCCAGTATTCAATTTTAAGAGAATGCCTTAAGATTTAGATATAAAAATAACAATTATTCTAATTAAAACCAGAACATAATATATCTTTTTAAATGAACATTTAATTTTATTTCATTTGATTTGGTAAGATAACGGTTTAGCTTCTGAAACTCATGTAGAAATTTGTTAAAGAATTTTTATGAATATCCATTAATTATTAAGAGATCCTTCAAAATTAAATTTTAATGTCAAATTCCATGCAAATTCTTATTGGGTTCAGTTCAAGAACTTAACTTATAATGAATGCAAATTTTGTCATTAATTATTTCCATTTTAATAATTAATATAAATATAGAATTTGTAATAACACATTTATCACTTAAAGTCATTGAAAATTACCAATTAAGTGGCGAAAATCGTATAACGAACAAGGAAAGGGCGCCTAAACATAATACATAAGAGTACATATATACCATCCACTATTATATGACCAACAAAACAGCCATAATTAAATTATTCTGTAGCTATATGTGGTGTTTTGTGGCACATTTTCATGAGTTGACGCTTTGTTTGGCTCCTGTTTTATGACGGGATCGGAAGGATGTCTAAATCGGATGTATGAAGTAAAAACGAGACATTAAATTTATTGCTTTGTGAGGGGCTACTGTTAACTTTTTGGGGGGAGATTTTTTTATAACAAAAATCCAGGTGGCCTGGCTCTTGACGTTGCTACTTATTTTTGACTCACTTGCAAAACATAAATAAATACAAACATGTAGTTAATTATTCAAATAAAGTTCTAAAGGGTGGTGTGTTTTATATACTGACAGCCAAGACTTATTAAGCGATACATTTCAACGCCATAAACTGGTCCGGGCGGGCGAGACTCCGCAAATAAAGAAGCGACCAATTTAGTGCTTACTTAGGAAGGAAGGGACGACCACAGAGAAAAGTGAAAATTCTTCGCAATTAAATTACCGTGCGCCTTTTTGTGCGAAAAGTTTTAATTGAATTGATCAATAGCGGGGCCGTTATTAGTACATTGATTGCCGTCAAAAGGCGAGAGGATAAAAGTTTGGCCAAGTTTATCTCCCTTCTTGTGTTTCTCGGTCTCTGCTTTTTGTACTATTGTGTGTCGTTAATGCAATATTAAATCAGAAAAAGTTTCATTATGCGACATCCTAATCAGAATAAGAGTCCCCTGTGATTCGGGACAATAAATGCAAAACACTCTTCTCCTCTTTGTGTGAGTGTCAGCTGTTTTGCAGTACACAATCAGGATATCCGTCAATTGCAATATTGTTCCATCTCGATTTGTTGTTCTATTCCTATTCAACGGGCTGTAAAATCACAACGGTGGCATTTTGCTTGTTTATTGATTATTAATTTCGAATGCCATTCCCGGCCTCTCCGCAAACCCTCCCCCGCTTGGTTATTCCTCCTCCTATTCTCCGATTACTTTCCAATACATTGGACGATGAAAAGCATCCCAATATGTCGCCAGAGAAATAATTGCCATTTTAATTAATAAGCAACACAAGCCGTCATTCACGGTCATTGAACAGATCTGGGGATTGTCCCAAGTTACACCATTTAAAGTGTCTCTTCGTCTTTAATCAACTTGAAGCAACTTTTGGATAGGTGGGAAAATATAAATTGCATTTCTGAAATTCATGAATTTCAGTTCATTATGATTAGAATAGTTTATTCATAAATTAAAAAGAGAAGGGGGAACAATTTGAAGCACCTCTAAAAAGCATTAATAACTTAATTAACTTTGTACTCACCTCCCAAATAAGCCGAAAATCTTGTTGTTCTACACGTAAAAGCTCGCATGTAGTCTTTGTGACGACAGTGCTGTCTCTGGGCATGTCATGAAGGATGGATTCTCCAAATGTGGCTCCCACTCCCAAGTTGCACAGGGTTACAGGTAGCTGGAAAGAGGGAAATGTGTCATTAATTTTTATTATCATGACAGATGCATCATTGAGTAGCGTCGCTGCCATCACGGGATTGGCAAACGTACGAGAGATCATTAAACATTTATCGCGAGCAAATATTTCCGCAGAACACATTCCAACCGAGAGAGATGACTATTTAATGGCAAACAATTGCCAAAGCGATATCGAAAATATTTCAGGTATTCTCAATATATTAACGCCTTGGGGAAATTATTATGGTTTATCCGCCTCTAATATCAGTAATGTGCCATCAGTCCGATATTCCACAAAAAATTACCTTAAAGTTATGCTTCGTAGCGGATGCTGGCGATGGCTCGGAAACCCTGTAAAGCCCTCTTTTAGGCCACATATCTCATTCTGATTATCGGAATCAGATCACATACGCATTATTTTATTATTCAGCACAAATTTTATAACTTTATCCACAATGTCCTTTAATTATCGGGGATTCTCATTTCACTGAGAGACTGACTTTCAATTTTTCTGGCGACAAAAATGTACATTAATTAGTATTGATTTTTAAATATATTTAGAATTAATTATTGATAAAAGGTATAACATTACTAAAATAACTATCAAGAATTAAAATTATTAAAATTTAACACATAAATAAAGTTTGTATTACAAACACTCAAAATTTGGGTATTTTTGGTTGTTTGGATTATAAATCGCCACCAGAATTTTAACACCTATAGAATTTCGTTTCGACCACCCGAAAGATAAGGATAATGTTAATCCTCAATAATGGATTTAAGACCTTTAAAGCTGATTTATCTATGATACACAACCGCAAATATGAAAATTGATTTTGAACAATTTCTTGAAAAGAATATGGTCCTGAAAACATAGTTGAAATTGTGTTTTTTTACATTACCATGGAAAAATCAATTAAAAAAATATTGATATTTTTAAAAATATTTTTACAATATTAAAAAGAAACCTCTTTTTGTAAAACCCTATATTTAGTCTACTAATGTGCAACTGTAGTGCAAATAAATTCTGCATACCATTTGCCAATTTGTTTAAACTAACTATTCATCTCAATGAATTTGTTCCCAACTAAAGAAACTTTAACTAAACCATGGGGAGGAGCACAAAGTGCCAAGTATTGGACATTAAAAAAACACCCTGTATGTGGTCCCCCATAAAAGTGGATGTGTATAATTTTTATGATTCAGTTTCAGCACAATTTGAGGTGGGTCGTAATTGCTACAAGTGGCGAAATGGAATTATTATATATTATCTGCAAATTCTTCCAAATCCTGTGGACCATTTTCCCAGAAGGCGACACCAATGGCGTAAATTTTTATCTTCTTTTTTGTTTTTTGTCTACTTCTTTTGCTTTTACTTTCTATCCAAGTTGGGGCAGTGCTTTTAGGGGAGGCTGGGCCAATACAAATGAAACATTCAAGAGTGGACCAATTATGTAATTTAATATAATGTAAATATTGTGTTTTATATTATGGAGTATTATTAATCACCTGGCGGCAAACCTGTGGTACACAAGCATAGCCCAGAGGTGTGCGTAATAAGATCCGTTCATAAATCTTTCGGTTACAGTTTTGCTTAAATTAAATTCTTAACTGAGATTGAGTTTCCTAATATATCGGCTTACATGGATTTGAAACCAGAGTGAGGAGAGAGTGTGGAAAATGGTGGAGAACGAGTTCCGGTAAAATGGGGACAGAAATTCATTTATACCACTCTTGTATTGTAAAGTGAGTTTGAGAGGAGTACGGAAATGGATGTCTTGTTGCCTTTCCAGAGTTATAATTGTAATTATACATAGTGTGGTCTGTGTATTGTTCATAATTTATCGGTCGGATCTGCTAGACCTGTATTTATGCTGGTAATCAGCCCGTTGTTTGTTTTGCATTTTGGCAAAAGTGGTTTTGAGCGTGGGATGGTGATTTGATATTCCGTAGCATTCACCTTTCCAGCGAAACTCATAAGCCTCGGTAACAGGGGACGACTACGAAAGGTAAACAAAATACAATTGGATTTCAAAAGACAACCATTTGATGCTCTATGGGTTTCGGATGGTGGAAATTTAATATCTTGTGTCCGATTCGAGATGCCTTCGATAATGAAAAGGAGGACTAAAGCACCAACAACATGTACGGAGGAGAGAGACCGTAGAAAAGACACCGTGTGCTTGGTTGGCTTTCTATACCATAAATTCGAGATTTGCCATGTTCTGCTCATTCAAGTGGTAAAGTGCCAGGCTAACACTAAATATATCCCAAAAAGCTCTCACCACCACCCCAACTCTTGCCCCTTAACTCCCAGATTTTTTCGGCTTTTCCAAAAGGAAACAGAAAGTCGGAATTAATAAGTAGAAGAGACGTTTCAAATTAAAACAGTTGTTTGATAACGACGCGGTAAATTCGCATTGCGGAAAACTTTTTGTTTATTTAGGCACGTTAAGGGAACGAGAATTGCGATGAGTATTGTCAAGTTTTGGGGCTATTAGCACAGTACCAGTCACAATTTATTAATTAAAATGTCGCCCAGAATGGTTCAATACGTTTTCAAACAAAAAACACAAACTTGTTATTCTTAATTATAATAAATCTTCACGTCTTTTTTGCACTCAATTTCACTTGGCCATTACACAATGTCGACTGTAAATAACTAACGATAACCAATATTCGGGGCTGTCAAACTAATTTCGTTATCACTCTTTCTCTATACGAGTACTAAACAGTCTCCTAATCATATGACCATTATCAATTTGGCAACAAATACACTCGAGCGCGCACGACTCGTATACTTGGTATTTATTATAGGTCAGTGATAAACAGTTTATTGGACACTAGTATCAATCGACGGCTCGCGACGATAGTTTAAGAGCGACACGAACCACGTAACAGTTGGAACAAGAGTCCAATTTGCTTTCCATTTCACCCGCGTCGTTGTCGCCAAATCAAAGATATAGCACACTTTTGTTTGTTGGAGCTGCCTGCTCTTGCTTTATTGTTTGCCTGGTGTGTGTCTGTCTCCCAGTCCCAGCAGAAGCCAACAGAACTAACAAACACATGACAGAATTAACAACAATAAAAATTAAAACCATACAATTAACTTTTCCGACTCGTTTGTATATGAAATAAATATTGTCACAATCCCATTGTTTCACCCATCATTCCTCTTTTCGACACACTCTGTGGAATATGCGAATTAATTCTGCGACAAATTTACTCTTTATTTCTTTTCACATTGGGATTATGCAAATTTCCATATTGATTTTCTTGTACCGTTTGCTCGTGGTATTTCAAATGCGCGACCGTGATTGATGCCGTAACCTTTGACAATGCTGCTCTTCCCTTGATTTTAAATCTACCAATAATCCAACAAAAAGTCTATATAATAAATCTTCAGAGCTATTCCCATTCAAATCCCTAATGTATAACCATAGACAAACCCCATTTGTCTTTGCATTTGTTAGCAATTGCGAATTGCGGTAATTTGTAGAAAGTAACAATGAAAGCATATTCATTCAAGTAGACTATTATTTTTTTGCAATCCAATATCTACACGTAAGTGTTGGCTTTATATTGATTTAAATTTGGTAATTGTCTCATTGTTAACATTTGAAACTATTTTTCTTCTTTAGTGAAAAAAGAACATCATATTCTTCGAACAATGTTGTTTCAATTGCAAAATTCAGGCGCTATTTATATACCACAAACTACACACTTTAATGATCTAGGTCGTGCCATGCGACCGTGATTACTTAAAATATTTCTAAAGTTATTTTTTTACATGTACCTATTTCAAAAACGATTAAAAAAATTGATGACCTACTTTGTTGTAAAACGAAAACTCACCTTGTGGCTCCTANATTTATATACCACAAACTACACACTTTTATGATCTAGGTCGTGCTATGCGACCGTGATTACTTCTAATATTTCTAAAATTATTTTTTATATGTACCTATTTCAAACGATTAAAAAAATTAATGACCTACTGGGTTGTAAAACGAAAACTCACCTTGTGGCTCGAATTTCACACTAGTTCCCTCGTTAAATCAACTAATACTCTTGTAACACAAATATATATGGAAGAAAGTAGCAACTAAAGTAAAGTCATTTAGGACGACTTCAATAAGCTTATTTATTTGTATAAATAGTGATTTTATTAATATAAATTAATGCTTTGCTAATTGACGATACATTAAAATATGCGAATAACAGACTAATTAAAGTATTTGCAAAATACCATAAATTGTTTGCTTTTGTCGTCAGAGGCAGACCATTTTATGACGTAACTTCTTTTATTGTGCACTGGATTTGGCGATTTTATGGCCAGCCATGTGGGTAGTCAGTCCAAATACAGATCACAACACAATTCTATCGGCTTGTCGGTCGCCCATTTGCCAAACCGTTGTTCACAACAAGCAAACAGAGAGTTGGGTCAGGGTCAAAAGTCGAGTAAATAATTCAGTGGCTAATTTGTCATTCTCCGTTGTTACAACTTGACAGACTGATCATCATCATCATCGGCTTTTCGAAGCCAATAATCTCTTATTGGCATAATTATTTAAGGGCAACTGTATCTGTAACCATTTGACGGTTGTTAGTCATTTAAATATATTATCATAGAAAATATCCCCTTGAGCAGAAACATTGTGGTTTTCTATTTCGAAATCCGTAATAAGATCAAAGGTGATATAAATAAATAAATCAAGGGTTGAATGGACCCTTTGCCCACTTTTGAATTCCATTCGGAAAATTTGGATTCGATATCAAAGGATAATAATTCAATTTTAAACGTCATGGAACTGAAACATGAGAGGAATAATAAAACAGATGAAAAATCGCTCGTATTCGTCATTCATAATTTGCTCTTCTGAATCCCATTAAAGGCCAATTGATTTTTCGGAAGGGTAATTTTCACGTATTTCGTCTCTTCTCGAAAGAAGTGATTCTATTAAGATAAAGTTACGGACTCTTATACAATTATACATTTTTAATTGCACTTGGAAGAAGCCAATGACATTTGTAGGTGTGTGCCTGGGAAACTGACTTTGACGACGTCAAATAATCTAAATAACCTTTCATAACGGCCGTTAGCCTTGTCTGTTAAGCCCGCATTTAATGAGAATATATTACGGTGTGATTAAAACCACGCTAATTTGTAATGTTAGTGCGTAGGGGATAAGAAAATGAAAAATGAAGTATCACATTCGATTAATCGATAAACATAAGGCCGACCTGGACAGCAACAGGCTGAATGTCCTGTGTGTTAACGATCACACTAATATCCACCGACACAAAGGATTAACGAGTCAATAAAGATGTCGATATAAATACGAAAATAAACCCGCTAACCGGTAATAAAACAATACAATTACGAGCAATCCGTCAGGGACATACGATAACCCCCCGAGTACCTTCAAACTCAAATTTGTTCACCTTTTCGCGGGCTAATTGATTCATTTCCTTTATTACGTTTTTTCTGTTCTGTGAATGACACATTTCATTATTATGTCGCCCTAATCATAGGGCACCATTATTCTTTGGATGAAACATTATCACATCGGTTGTTGACTAACTGTTATTTGTGAAATTCCGTTAGGTAAAACCATCATGTCGCATGCGGTAAATTGAAACTTTTCTGCCCTAGTGCGGCAAAGTCGGTGAATAACAGTGCGATAAATTGTTTTTTACTTTTTTATTGTTAAAATCCTGGGGTGTATAGGGTAACTTTTCTCGTTTCAAAGTTCAAAGTAAAGTTTGAAGTCGAAGTTTTTGTTGAATTCAACTGATTTACTGAATTTAAAGAAAAACAATACTACTATTTCTGACTGATACATGAAAGATGCGTTGCCGAAAGTAGTTACTTAAGAGTTTACAGAAGAACCTAGTGTGTGATAAACTGAATATAAATTTCAATATAATTTAAAACTTTCCACCAAATTTCCGATTGAATTGATTGAATATTTTACATTTCTACAATTATACTACTTCGAGAAAAATTTTGGAATAAATGGACTAGGTATACGTCGTTACAAATAAAACTTTTGAGTAAATTTGATTTGATTTTTTAACTTGTGAAAAAAAAAATCAAAATTTTCCCTTGTGAGAAAAGTAACCCATTTTAAACCTTGAATCTATGTCAAATGGTTAACTTTTCATACTTTTAGATATATGTGTCATAAACATTCCGCTCTAATGAATTTACCCAGATGTGAGGACATCAATTAAAAACTCTCTTTACCCCTGTTTAGAGTTTATGAATCATTACGTCAATCACAATCAATGNATTTTAAACCTTGAATCTATGTCAAATGGTTAACTTTTCATACTTTTAGATATATGTGTCATAAACATTCCGCTCTAATGAATTTACCCAGATGTGAGGACATCAATTAAAAACTCTCTTTACCCCTGTTTAGAGTTTATGAATCATTACGTCAATCACAATCAATGGCAGGGAAATGAGCCATCAGTTTTATGTATAACCATTTCAACCCCGTTCAAGCCAATTCCACATTACAGGAAATAACGCCAAAAATAGATTTCCAATTTTCTTATCGATCTAAATTTTGGAGTTAGAATTGTTTTAAAATGAAAGATAAAAAGTTTTGGAATTTCGGATGTTGGTCCAATAACAACTTTATCAATTTGTATCAGTGAATGCATTTAATTGAAGAAGGGAGTCCCTTTTGTACAATTCACTGATGGAAATGAAATTAAATTGTCCTATTTTATCCCACAATTTTATCACAAATTTAAAGTTTCCGATTTCTCTTTTTGAAAAAGTTCCTCTCCATCCCAAATAGTTAAACTTACACAGTGTCGTTAAATCAATTTGCAAAATCAATATCAATTGATGTGGTTTGCATTAACCCATTCATTTCAATTGGGACAAACTGTAAGTCCCCATCATTCAGGGTTTTCGCTATTCGTACTTCACTTGAAAAATACGCTTTGGCAAGTACCACATTTACATACTCTTATAAACCAATTGGAAATGTCCCTTAATTTGCATATTTAAATAAAACACAAACATCAATCATTCCAGTTCCGTTTT
>JXOV01038790.1:0-23139 GCA_001014945.1 Clogmia albipunctata
AATCACTATATCCCACTGCCATTTCTACATGTATATATAAACTTCTATAGCTATCGTATTTTCAAAAGTAATTTGTGATGGCTTTTAATTTAATTATATGTATGTTTTGTATAGAATTTTCTATGTGTTGGATAAAAAATTAAATATTTTCCAGATATCTATTTGCTAATTTGATATTTTCTCACGCATAAATTTACATTTTAATTATATATTTTAAAACCCTAATTTCATTTTGAATGGGCTTTTAATGAAATTTTATTAGGTAATTTGCAAAGGTTATTTATAATCATTATGTGATGATCGGCAAAAGCTTTTAAAATATTTTATTTGAATCAAAAATACTTAAAGATGTTAAATTATCTTATCATCATAGATAATATTCATCATATACAAAAAATTTAAAATATTAAATGTCTAAAAAAAGAAGGAAAAGTTTTGAAATTTTTGTTAAATGATTTCATTCAAATATTTTTTTCTTGTTGCATTTTATCGCGTAAAATATGCATAAAATGCTTTAAATTTGTAGTTTTTGTAGAAACTAATAAAAATTATTTATTGGTTGTAAATTTGATTAAAACGATCTAATAAAATGCCATAATAACTCACTAATAAAATAATAAATTTCTATGAAACTGAGGAGAAAATCTGAAACAATAAAATAGAATTTTAAACTTTATTGATGAAATTTTTATTAGATGACCCAAATCTAAGGAAAAAATCCTTCTTTTATGATCTTTCTGGTTTCCCTTTGACGTCATTTAATTTCTTCATTGACGTAAGCCAATTTCGAATTCCAAAACTTCTTTTTTAGACGCGCATAGATAAGATTTCATCTTTTCTTTTCTCTTCGATGACAGGTGGTTTTTGTGCGCGCCATCGATTATTGGCCGTGGTCAAGAGACAAGAAAGGCAACAACTCCAGAATTTAAATTAACAAATAAATTACTCCAAAAGCTGTTGTTTTTGTTTGTTCATCTCATCAGCATCTCTTCCATAGAAACTACTATCAATCGATCGCCCGGAGGAATTCCATTTCAGAAAACATGTAAAGATTAATCGAATTTGTTAAGTTGATTCGCACTGAGTTCTGACCCAATTCGCTTTTTACAGTATCTTCATACAGAACTCCTACCAGTGATATGTTACTTATTCCTTTCGACAACTTCTTAGCTATTTACTAGATTTTTAAATATTTTTAGAAAAAAATAAATATCAGACTGAATATGAGATTTCATTAAAATATCATAAAAATGAAACTTTATGCTTTATGTTATTTGGATGATTGTAATACAAATGCATATGTATGTACAGTAGAGCCTCTTTAAATGTGAGCAGTTGGTATCTCTGATAATTGAAAACGCGTATAACAAGGATGAAGAACAATAAAAAATTCTACGATAGATCAAAACAGTATACTCTTTGCATTTAGAGGCTATATCAAAGGCTTCTGTACAGGTATTTCGCAATTATTTTAGATTCGGCACAGTTTTCTTTAAACAATTAATGATTCCACTAATTTTTTTTAAATTTTAATCTTTTTAAAGACGTTTTCTTAAAACAATAAATTTTTAGCTAATAAGAGTTATTTTTAATTTCATATTTTTTCGCGCAAATGACCGCTTTTCTTTCAAAATTGATATTTTGCCCAATTTAATATTATCATTTATACGAAAAATCTTTTCTTTTCAGATATCAGACATATCAATAGGTAAACCTCCTTGCCAACATTTAAAATTTAATGCTTTAAAAAGTTATAATTAGGTAAAAATGAAAATGTACAAGATGGGCTATTAACTTTCTCGCAGCTGTATAATACAATAATATTTATTGTTTAGGTAGGGTACTTCATTTTTTGTGATTTGAATTTTCGTTTAATATTAACCGCTTTCTTTTGTAAGTGCTATATTAGTTATGAATTATAATTATTGTTCTAGAAAAATCGTCATTATTTTACGGAAAATTTACATTCAGTGTCATAATTTACTTATGGACTGTTGCAGGCTTACGCAAGAATGTGTACTGTCGTCCCCCTGTTTATAACGGTCTTCGACGATGTCATGAAGAGAACTAATGGTGCGAAGAAATCCAATGGACACTCTTGGCGACTTGAACTATGCTGATGACATTTGTTTAATGACGCACTCACTACAAAGCGTCAAGATCAAATTGGAGGACATCGCCGCAAATGCATCAAGAATAGGGCTTAAAATTAAGAAGACAAAACTTCTGCGTGTCCAGACATCACAAACATACCTATCTCCTTTATATCAACTTAGACAGCTACACACAAAATCGACGACTTCGAAGAATTCTGCCACCTTGACAGCATAGAATTGAAGAATGGCGTTATTGATCACGACATCGATGCACGGATTAATAAAGCGCGCCAAGCACTCAACAGACTTGTGTTTCAAAAGCCACGGCGACCACCTAAGGAAATCAGAGATAGTCTGCTTTATGTTTTTTTTTTGATAATATATCTTTCAAATTATTAAAGTTGTAATCGAAAACAATAAAGTACATAATATTAATTTCTTTCTAATAATACCTATAATTTGAAAAGCTTATTCTTATGGGATCCACTTGTTCAAAGAATTTTTATAATTTATTTATATTAGTAATTTTTTATCATATAAAATTTAATAAATAAGTATAGTAACTTTGACTATATTAAGATAACAGGTTTATAAAAAGTTATTAAAACCTGATAACTATTATCAAAAATTTATCAACATAATTGTACATACAACTGAGAGAAAATTATTAGCCCATCTAGCATGGACTAAAATAGGTACTTTTTATGAACTTACAGTTTTAAGTTATATTCCTAGTGATGATTTCGGATCATGTAAGTACTAGCACATATTCATACTAATTTTTAAAATATAATTTATAATTAAGGTTAAACTTAAATTGTGCTATGTGGGCAATTAATTTTCTCGCAGTTGAATATGAGAGCGATATCATAACACGCTTTTAAAATAGTATCTTCTATTTCTTGTTAATAATGACGTTTATATGTATGGTTTACGTAAGTTGTTTTAAGTGATATAAAATAAAAGAGTAAGGAACTCAATTAAGATCTTTTGTGTTTAATCCTTTATTTTAGTGTGTTTTTATAAAACTTTTTTAAGCATGTGTAATAATAAATATTTTATAAAACACAAAATAATCAATAAAGTTCATAGTATATGACTAAAAGGTGCAACCGTTATTAATTCCTAAGAACATGTAAATTCTCAAATAAAAAGCCTGACAACAGAAATCTTCTGTTCAATTTTTTACTAATGCCGATTAATAAATATCTTTGTCAATTATCTGTCACTTGTAAAGTAATGAAATAAATTGTCCGTTTGTGGACAGGCCTGTGTCAATTGTGTCTTCCTCAGCTGCGTGTCATGGCCATTGGCTAACGTTGTCAATAATTTCTGCATTTGATTAGCGACAAGATGTAAGTGTTTTCTGGTTTTGCGCCCGAAGAAGATGCATCAGAGAAAGATGCTTATGAATAATGACGCTGCTGGTCTGGTCAAGACTCCAGCTGGGTGGTTCTTGGAATCGTTTATTGCTCGCCGTTTATTGGACGGGGTCGATTGTCTTAAACTGCTAGGCTCTAATCACCACCCGTGGTCTAACATTTGCAGGCTTCTCTTCCAAAAAGAAGTGAAAGAACAACAGAAGAGACTTCAGTTTTATACCGATTTCTAAGAGACTTTCCGCAACAAATTCGCCAACAATTGTCGACTCCGACGTGGCCAATTCGAAATTTACCGGCAACTTGGCAATAGCTAATTATGCCATAAAGTTCCGATAATTGCGACAGGCAATTATGTAACGAATTACGTCCACGATTGAACGATTCAAAGTCAATGGTCGCAAATAAATATGCAGGGTAATAATTAAGAGGTTTGCTCGTCGCTCGCTCGTTGCTGGTTTGCTCGATCGTGGACTTGACAATGAATTCAGTTTTATTTTTATGGTCGGAACGGGGCCTCTTAATTTATTGTAATTAATTTTATAATCCATTGAACGAACAAGTTTGAATTTTAATTGTCACCTTTCTTCAATTTTAATCAATCAATCTACAGACCGGAAAATTCTGCAAAATTCTTTTAGTTTAGAATAGTCAGTTATTTTACATACTGTAATTTTGTTTATTCTAAATGTATAAATTTGCAATATTTTTAAATTTAAAACAAATATTATAGTGCTAAAACATCTCGAAGGACGCCCGTGCTAGAAATTATAAAAGTAAAGAAAAGCAATGTGGGGGAGACAACAAGTTTTAACAAATTTTCGATTATTATTTTAAGTAAACGAATGCTTTTTTTTAATTTTTTGTGACAATTTATTTAAAAATACATAAGTTTTTGATAAAACACTGTCGATAAGTATTACTAAACACTCTACTCGGAACTTCTTTAAGGCACTCGATTCGATTGTGGCTTAAAAAACCCTTGGTGTTAAAAAAGCCTAATCTTCACAGATACATTATCGGTACGCATACCCCATTTCGATAGAATGTAGTTTCATCGGCCATGTCCTGTTCATAGCACCATAGTTTCCGAAGTAATCCTAATTATTTTTTTCTACTGTTTTGCTAAACTGTCAAAGCAGAACACATAGCAAACTACAGTGATAAATTTTAAAAAAAGGAACTATAGTGTACACCTATTACATTGCACTAAATAATTAGATACGATTTATTGTTCAATGTTTGTTAGTAAAAGTGTAGATAAAATGTTTTTAACTAAAATTTATAAATAACACACAATGTTGAAGATGATGAAGATTGAATTATCTTAGAAACATTTATTATTTAAATTATTATTTGACAATTGGTTTTTCAAAATATAATATTCGTATTTTATCTTTTTAAACATTTTATAAATATTTATTGCCAAATACGAGTATAGTCAGCTTATATGTAAACAGAACAAAATAAATGTATAAAATTTTTAAGAAATAAAAACGCAGAGCCTATTTATTGACAGGGTTTTGCTATTGAAACACACACATACTACCAAGAAGACCATCCTTTTCACACTTTCATCTGTATCTGTTCAATGAATACCAGCAAATTACTAGTGTTAGAAAGATCCGGTTTATCTCTTCGATTCTATACAATCCATCAAAGCTTTCAAAATCTGTCTGTTCGAACGAATAACATTGACGATGCTAGTTGTTCGACAGTTGAGGCCGGAGTATTATTATTTTTTGTTAAATTTGTTTAAATCAAATATTAATCACAGAAAGTTGTTAGTGAAAACGAGGAATGATATTCAGAAGAGAAAAATTACGGTCTGATCAAGGGTCGAACAACAACCTCTCGTATTGAATTCTGTGTCACCCCGGCCTCCCTGAAATATACTAGTATATTTTTAAAAATATTGAGTTTCGTCATAAAGAAGTATTTTGTGAAATATAATAAGTAAATTACAGTTATTTTATTATTTTATTTGATACATATTGTACACATTCATGTAAAATATGTAATAAAACGTTATTGAACATAACAAAATAATAAATTTTTTTCCTTACTGATAAAAATACATATATTTTTTAAAATAATTTTTTAATATTTCCCAAAGAAGAATTTTAGTTTTCGAATTTTAAAAAGTATTCTTTGATTTATCAATTTTATAGTACATTTCCTGAAAAATCCGGATAAAACTCCTTTTGAAAATAGAGAACGTTTAATTTTATGAGTTGAACTTTCTTTCATGAACCGTTTCCTTTTATTGCATTCATTTTTCAGTTGTCCTGTTATAATTTGTAGGTTTTGACGTAAATGAAATATTTTATTATTTGTTTTGGGAATTTAATACCTCATCAACTTTTTATTTTGAATTTATCTTCCGGTTCTTTTTAACGAAATTGAAGAGTTTGCATCGGTATCAAGAAAGTTTATCAATAAGTACACTCGACAACAGAAAGAGTTACAGTGGTCATATTAATGAATGGTAATTTAATGTACATAAGAATTAATATTCTCTTCGAAATCAATTAAAACGTTATCAGTTTTTTCCAAACTTTTAACACCCGATATACTTAACATTTTAAATACCTTTAAAGTGTTAAACATTTCTAATCGAACAATTTATGGACAGTATTTTAAGTGCCTACGCATTGATGTTACAGTTGACACCGTTGATAATGTTTTATGTATAGTGATTATCAACATTTTCATGATGTTTTCTCTATTTAGTCTACACTCCAAATATAGAAAACGGAACCTGCTGGAGGAAAATATCTACTAATAAATTATTAGTTGAATCTTCGAATAGACTTTAGATAATAATAAATTCGTTTATTAAAAAAGTTATAATTCTTAATTTAAGAATATTTTTAAACATATTTTTTGCAAATATTTTTATAAATTTATTTATGTACATTTACATCAAAATAAAACATTATGATAATATTTTTTAGATGCTTTTTAACTCCTTATATATTTGTTTGCATTATTGATGCATAAAATTAATATCAAAGGGAAAAATTTATGTTATCGAAGACCAGCACTAATGCTTTAATGAAGTCTTTTAGCACTTCACCTTTTTTCATTGCAATAGAAATTTTGTTCCATTGCAGTTTACAGACTGATTCGAGCGGCTGTTTACCTTTAGGATCCCAATTGAAATGGAACAAAATCTAAATTGCAATGTAATAAGGTGTAGCACTTTTTTTTAATATGTTAATATATTCGTATCATCCCAACGTACATTATGACGGTTTAACTGTTTTAATGGAAGGTTAAAAATAAATATGATATGATTTTTACAGCTTTTTAATACTTCGTATTCTAACACACTCGCAAAGCTGTAAAATGGCTTTTGAATTTTACACATTTAATCGAATAGACATCAATATAATAAATCTCTCATATTTCAAATGGAAAATTGAAAAATTAAAAATAAAAACGTTTTTAATAAAGTGTTATTAAATAAAAACAAAATCTAAGTCTGCAAACTCACCAATACTAAGAAAATCCGGATAAAACGGTTGGTCCGTTTTCAGTTGTGACAAAAAGGAAAAAATAAAATTAATTGAAAAAACAATTTTTTTAGCAACAGATTTTGACATAGCGACCCAATTTTTCGAGCTGTATATGTTGAAGAATAAATTTCCAACTATTTCAGTTTAAAAAAATCACCAAAAACTCTCTCTTGTTGGAGTATTGGGAGAAAATGTGCACCCTGTCGTAAAAGGATGAAACGATATTGCTATATGGAAAAATTCGCATGCCCTTTCTTAATTATTTGCAACAATTCTATACTTTTGTTTTATAGTGCATACGATGGCCAATGATAAGACCTTTCTTCGCGCCAAAAATAATTGAGATCAGATTGATAGACTCCGAGATATTAACTAAAATTTAATCGAATACCCCTGTCGTAAAAGGATGAAACGCAGTGTATTTAAAATTAAAAGAAATCTTTCAAATATTTACGTATCTTAATTGCCGAATTGAATATAAATTAGAGGGAGAGGTATGCTTTTATTTTCAAATTTGTTGTCCGATAAAAGCTGTTGTTAAGAAATTTATTTTATTGATTAATATTATATTATTACATGTTTAAGTTAATTGATTTAAAAATGCCAAAAAATTGTATAAATCATGGTCGGTAAGCATAATTAAACAGAAAGGATCATTTTTAAACATTCTCTAAAACATTCGTAATTGAAAAGCACCTAGTAATGCTAAACCCTGTAGAAAGACAATGTAAAGAAATAATATATTAATATTATATTTGTACACAAAACCAATACTAACGCAAATAAATGGATTTAAATTAAAATTTTGATAAAACTCAAATTTTAAGAAGGTTCACTATAAAATCTGATAACTGCCATTATTTTATTGATGACACATCTTCCAGATTCTATATGCACAGTATTTAAAAGAAAAAATCTCCATTTTAAATTTAATTCACTAAGATCATAAATATTCCACTAGATAGAACGTGTCAATTTGGTAATTTCCAGGCACAATACATTTAAAACTAGACAGTAAGCTGACGAAGTTGAAAACACAGCAAACCGTCTTTTTTGTATGAATTTAGCATGCTGTGCTTCTATCTGGCGCGCCATAAATATTTTGTCTAATCGACGTAGTATTAATAACTATTAAGAAATTTATTGTCCTTTGTTTATACGTATAGTTTTCTAATATAGGAATGGTAGGTTAGGCGCAGAATCCGTTCGGATATTATAGCCCTTATATATAACTTTATAATTAAGATCATTGTAATAACGTATCACCGAGTTGATGGTAGACAGCCATACGCCCCACCTTGTATATCGCCTTAGCTTTCCTCCCTATTGAAATGTCCCTAACTTATTTAATATAGGAAATAAAGTCATAAATTACACTTCAATTATTAGTATACAACAAAATAATTAATGAGGCCGTAAGAATTAGTCACTAATTTCTTTATTTAATTTTTAGAGATTTACACTTTTTGGTTATCAATCTGTAATGTGTTTTTGGTGTTAAGATTAACGTAAAATAGATAAAAATCGAATGATTGCATGAATTTTAATCTGAAGATTTAAATATCGGGCTTCAATTCAATTATAAAAAAGTTAAGAAAAAAGATGTAATGTCATTATTTGTTTTCCAGTTAAAAGAGTTTTTATTATTTCGATGGGAAAATTGCCAAATTTGCTTTATTAAAGAATCAGGCAATTGTTGTTGTTTATTTACATTTTTTGCTATTGCAATTCAAATTGAATTTGTTTTTCTCAGCTCAGAACCAGAATTGAATCGGAAAGCCCGAGTGGAAATTGATTCGAATTAATTTCTGAGAACAAAAATATCAAGAAGATGATATGCAAATACGGGGTACAAGCAATTACAACACTTGAAATTAAATGGCAAATTACCCGAAGCAGTCGAGTAATTTATTCTGAAGACTTTGCCACTCTATTCAAATGGCTCGAAAAAAGAACTATTCGGCCATAAAAACACTTGGCTAAGGGGGCTCACCAGCCTAGCCTGAGCAGCTAAGAACAAGTCCAGTTAGATTTTAAATTGCGTTTATTGGCCAGAATTCGTTTCTATCAAAACAATTAATAAAAGTCGACAGCAGAATCCATAAACAAATAAATAATTTTTGTACTTTTGTGTTTTAAATTAATGAGTTGATCATGGTTGTTGGCTTTTTTGTTCTTCGTCTTCCACACAAAATTGGCCATTGGAAACAGATAAATGGCCATAAAAGACTAATAAACTTCTAATATTCCCAACATTTCACCGCGTGAATTATGGGAGAATTTTCGGCAATTTGTTCGCCTTTTCTTTGCGCGCCCGTGATTAATGGGCGCCATTTTGATCGAAAATGCAGATTAGCTGCAATGAATGGGGGGCAGACGGTCAACATGATAAACACACAGTAATTGATTTTTGGCCAGGCGAACAAAGGAAATAATGACGTGCTTAAGTTTCTTCTAAAAATAGATAATCTTGTATAAGAGAGAGAAAAACGCCAACGAGGGTTCGTCGCTTAATGCTCGTCGATGTCTTTTGTTTTGTAAGCTTTTTGATCTTCAGAATAATAAATGAATCAATTAGACGGGTATTTGTTCTCCTAATTGTGCACCTGTCGTCAGAATATAACCGGTGGGGACTCGACTTAGAAATGGGTCGCCTCTTAAGCATCATCTTTCATCGGTAATAATTTTAATTTCTTATCATTACAGCTGTCTAATTATGTACTTGAGGTATAAGTATAATTATTTGTAATATGTAGAATTCCATTCTTCCATTGATAAAGTCATTAGAGGTTTGAAATGGATTAACTGGATCTTTTTGTTGTAGAATAAAACGCTTTTCAAATTTCGTTTTAGGCTTACTAACTATATTAATTAATTTTTGTTTAATTTTTTTAATATTGTGTTTTCTATAGTCAAAATTATTTTAATTTTATTCCAATTTTAATTAATTTAAAATCAATTTAGAGCTTGGTTTTATATTTATTGACTCAATTTTCAAAAATTATATTTATATTTATGTATTTTATATGAACTTATTTGTATTAAGTGTTGTTTTTACAATATCTAACAGTGAAATTCTTTTTCTTATAATTTAAAAAAATGACTGCCATTTACTTAATTTAAATCGAAATTTTCATAAAAAGTAAAACGGTATTCCTATAGATGAAGAAAGAATCATTATTCTTGAAACAGGTCCTTATCAGGTCAAGAAATAATATTATAAATTTGAGTTTGTTTTAAAGAAACGTGCAGCTTTTTACTAAGTAATATTTATTATTGAATACATTATATTGTTTCAATTTTCTATAAAGTTTTTGCTTTTTGAATATATTAATGTATAATTTGTTAATTCCTTTAAAAATGCAAAGAAATACGAAACTGTTTTTACCTCCAAGTTTAAGAATTGATAATTTAAGTTAAAAAACTTTTGAATTTATTCCCTAACATTTTAAAATCAAAGTTTTGTATACAATAAATTAGATAATGAAATTATAATAAACACTTTTTGTAAGTTAGTTTTTGTCCCCGATCTTTTTAGCATTTTCTGAGAAATTTTATTTGAAACAGTTGGGAATCTTATTCGTTTTGTAACTCTGTCCATGCGAATAATATTCGCGTGAATGGCTAATAATCCCCTTAATGAACAACGTCTCAATTATTAGACTACAAAAGATGGTCGTAAATCTTGGCATGGAGCTCATCATTTGAACTTGGCTGCTCCAGCTCCAGCCAGAGTCTTCCTAGGCTTTGTCTATTCGTCACAGAAGACTTGGTGCAGCCATTTTAGCACCATAATTCATCTAAATTACGACACGGAGTTCTAAGTCGATTAATCATAATCAATGCTTGTGGAGCATCATCATCTCTTTCAGACTCTTTCTAGTTGTTGCCCTGTCTTGAGTATTTCCCCTTTTCTACTACTATGCTGTGACTTTGTCTCTCGCCAATCTCCTCACAAATTATAATCGGTGTTCCGAAACGTTAAATTAAAATTCACTGGGCTATAAATTTTGGAAATCTTAGATAAAAAAACCGCCTGTGAATCCACTCCTCCATCATCCACATTTTTTATTATTATAATTATAATCAACATTATGCAAAACCCATATTAATATCAGACGAATTCATATCGCTCGGTATTTCCCAAAATATGTGTTTCATCGCGATCAGGTGAAAGGAGTTATCTCTTCTAAACTAAAGTGCAAAATACAGTTCCAAGCTAATGCGCTATTAATCTAGCTATTTTGGGTTAGATCTTGTGATAAAATCGTTTTTAATTAAATCTATTGTTGATAATTAGTGATAAACCAATTAGGATATTTCATAATGCATAAATAAAATCTTTTTTCCGCAAATCAATTTAAGAAATCGAGTTCAATTTTGATTAATTTTAAGCCATGTTTTCGAAAAATTCAAATACATATATCAATGTTCACTTCGGAATAAATTATAATTCACTATTTTTGGATATTCTGAGAAGATTGATCGACATTAGATATTTTTGTAATATCTAGTTAAAGCGGATATTGTAAATTTAAAAAAAGCTAATAATGCCACAGTTAAGAGTAATATTTTCTGACAAAGCAGGTTTTTAGCCTATTACACGCCTTAGATATTTTTGTAATATCTGTCATTGGTCTTTTAATTTTAGCGGATATTGTTAAAAGTTGTATTGAATTTTTAAGCATATATATTTCAAGCACTTGTCCTAAGGAAACTAAAACCCAAGCATTGAAATTTAGACTTTAAGAAATGAAGAATGATAAGTTTTACGAGGAATATTCGTACTGGGGCTGGAAAGTTTGGAATGGAAGATCCTTCACAATTAAAACCTGTATAATGTAGGTATTAAAGTTTATAGAAACAAATAAACTATGATGAACAGAACATATTTATAGAATGAAATGCTACAGTATCCCGGAAATGGTAGCATGGCTGACAGGAAAAGTACGAGTAGATAGACAACGTAATAGATTTAATGCAGCCACTAGGGAAAGGAATCGTTTTAAAACATTACACACGAAAAAGGCTGTACCAGACTCATACAGCTCATACAGATATAAGTGATCATCAGACCAACAAACTATCATGAATTTTTAAAGTGAAAGATTCCATTTAAATAAAAGATCTCATACAGAATTTAATAAAAGTTTTAGGTTTTCGAAATGGGATCAAAATTAACAAATATAAATGAAATAAAACTACACAATTAATTTTAATCATTTATAAACAAAACCCACGGATTGACTGGATCCAGTCAATAAACTTAAGACAAATAATCAACGAAAAGTCGAAAACGGTTAGTTTGTCTTTATCAAGAACTAACAAATCAAATGTAACAGTTTTCAGTAATAACCGCGGAAATTGAAATTTTACTTTGAGTGACGAGTCTTTAGTTTAAAAATAGTATATAAATTAAATGTCGAGTTTTTTAAATAAAAATACTCACTGGAATGATCAAGTAAAGTGCTTAGAGTGAATTATTTTGTGGAAATTTTCTAAAAAAATAAATATATTGATTTATATAAATTATAGATATAGGTGTTTTAATCATGTTGATGTATAATATTGTTGTCAAAATTTATTTTTTGGTGACAAATAGAGAATTTCAAAATTTGATTGCCCAAAGACACTCATATTTCACCTCGTATTTAATTAATTATTTAGTTTTTCGCAGTGGTAATAAGAATGTGATCTAAATAGGATCCATTCTTAGTTTGTATTATCAAAAGTAGAATAATATAGCTTAAAAATAAAGATATCTTTGAAATAGTACTGTGTGAATCGAAGAGATAAACCGAATCTTTCCAATACTAGTAATTTGCTGTTCAATGAACGGATACAGATGAAAGTGTGAAAGGGATGGTCTTCTTTGTAGTATGTGTGTTTTATTTCGGTGGCAAAAACCTGTCAATTAATACGCTTTATATAGAATCATTTGTTCATGGTGCTAATCACATCATAACAAATAATGATTCGTAAAACATGCTATTCAATTGTCAATTGTGAAAGATTGGCAAATGAATGGATAGGGCATTTGATAACTCCGATTACGTAAAACCAATTGGTTAGACCTAGACCGGTAACGGTTGTTGAGTCGTAGAAGAAGAAGAAGACTCGAGGAAAAGGACTGCAGGAATTGAAAGGGAAAAATTTATTTTATCATGTATAACTATATTGTTATTGTTTTGTTTCTTCTGATAAGTATTGAACTTATTTAAAAGTCGAAATAAGGTTTAATGAAGTTTTATTGTTGAATTTATATTATTCATCGCTCATTAAAATCATCCAAATAGTATTATTTTTTAATCATGTGGTATATAAATAATAAGGTAGATTTGGATTAATCATTTAGATATTTAAATGTATTTTTCAATTAGACATAGACTCATCGTTTAAGAGACTTTTACTAAATTATGAATACTCTATATTAATTTTTAAAAGCACGACTGAAAGTTGTAAGGATAAAATGAAAAAAATAAAGAGTTTTATTAAACTAGTATTTAAATTATAAAATTTAAAAGTAAGAAACTTAAATTATAAAATAATAAAATGCATATATAAATATTCCCCATGTTTAAATTGATTAACAACCCATCCAGGTGCTATAAATAGATTAATAATACAATGAAAACAAATTGAAATGTCAAATCTGTTGGCTGAGGTTGAGAATCAACGTATTCCTTGGAGGAATTGATTGGGAAGTTTATTTTTTTATTAAATATTTATAATGGGTTTCAAGGTTAAATTTAAATAATAGTATAAAAACATGAAAATAATATTTTTGTATTATTTACTGAAATTAAGAAATTGATTAAGAACCCATAATTCAATATGGTATAAATTTTATAGAATCTTAAGGAATAGCTCACAAACGGAGACTTAGTTTCAAGGTATTTATTTTAACTACAAATTTGAGGTACTTATTTTAATAAACATCTTGAACTGATTAAATTAATTAAATTGTCCTATTAAAATGCAAAGAAACAGTTGTAATTTATTAATAGAAAAATGATCTATACAAATGTCTTAATAAAGCGTATGACCATTTATTCAAATAGCTCGGTGTCGGATTAGAGTCAAAGATGGATATCCATCAAAACAAATACAGTTGTGTTTGATTAGGGTCTGGTGCGCGAATTACGCTCTGACACAATGACATTGAAATATGGAAATTGCATTGGATCGAGCGTTCTTCTGGGCGCACAAACAATTAATCGCCCCGCTTGGCTGTAATATTTCATTCATCTGTTGGGCTTCTGGCCAGCCAGCGCTGCTGTTGTCGTCACAACTGCCCGCCACCTTACGGTAGTGGTTGTGGCTATTTCGCGCAGCAGCAGCACTGAAAATAAATGGCAATCAAAGTCAAGTGTAAATAAAAGTTGAATGAATAGTAGATTGAGTAGTAAATAGCAGAGAGATAGAGAGCGGGAGCTCTTGAGAGAAAGAAGAAAGAGAGTCGTGAAATTAACAATGGTATTACATAAACTAACTGGCTTTGTATTAGGCTTATATATGAGTTACTAGTGCCACTGGAGACGCGCGATCCATCCTTCGCAGACATTTGCAGTTCAGCAACTCGGTTCAGGTGTTTGTAGAAAAGTTCCATAATTAATTTGTGTGTAAAATGAAAGTTCATCGAACTTTATTCTTCGCAGTATTTTTTTTCTTTTCATCATTATTGCTATATATCTAGTGAATTTGCTATAGAGCGAGGTAATAATGGAGAATTTATTCCCATACAATTTCATTTAATTTTTCTTTCTGTGGTAATAATTCTGGTTCTATCTTTTTTTCTCTTTTACTCTTCTTTCTAATAGAACCGAACGAGTGACGATTGAGAAACCGGCCCTTGGACAACAATAAAAGAGAATTCCGCTTGGCCAGGAACTAACTGTACCTCCTCTTGGACTAGTAAATGAACTAATCCTTCAAGCAATTAGGTCAAGGACTGAGCTTTAGTATTTTTCGCAAATTCTATTTTTTTCTTTCTCCATCTCCCCATATGTCTGTTTTTTTTCAAGAACTTTTTGTTACAGTTACTTTCGGTGATTATTTTTCTTTGCTCTCTGCCTGCCTCAGATAAATGGCTAAATGTTGCCTGTTTTTGCAACAATAGACAATGTTTTTGTATTATTATAATAACAGCATGCGATTTACGATGCACACATAATGATAATTGATTTCGTGATCTGCACGCGAATTCTAAAAAGGCTTTTATGTTTCGTGAACAATTCTCATTAATCGAATTTTGCTCATTTGCTGAATTGGTTCTGGAACACAGAGAAGAAGAGCCCGTGATGATTTATTGAGATTCGCAAAAGAATTCAACAAGAAATGGGAAATATTTTCCTATGGGATTTCTTCTCAACAACAGACAGACATTCTTTCGTAGAGTATTTGTCAATTTTGATTAATTTAATTAGAAATTAAATAAATTGACTTCATTAGAACGCACAATGGAGTCGAGGCTTTTCAACACCTTAAACAGGTTTATAATTTGATTTGTTTCGTTTGCTTTGGAAAATTAAAACTGGTATTTTAAAAGGTTCCAAATGTAAAATTGTATTATAGGTTCTTTGATGTTTTAATAATAGTAGGACTTTATTGAGTTCTCAATATTTTTATAGTTACTAAATAAAGATGTCAATCAACTTAAATGTTTGACTAATTATTAAAATTTCATCTTGGAATATTAAATGAAGAGGAAACCGAGACTATGTCTTATTTCTTTTATTAATGTTATAATTATAAATTTAAATTCCAACGGTAATTTGAGGGAGGACATTTCGGTGACTATTTGTTTTCGGTGTATTATTAGTCAATTAATAGCACCTAGACCAGTTGAAAAAGGACCCAGTCAATCCTACCCGCCCAGGGATCGAACCCTTGACTCCGAAGAGGTAGCCGGATGCGTTATTACATCAGCCATGAGACAGATAATAATTTCAATAGTTATATAAAATATTTTACCTATTAATATAAATCAAGTATAAGGTTTATCTTCTTTAAAATGTTTAACCAAGTTTTTTTTAAGGCTAACAGTTTTTTATCTATAAATTCCGATTATATGCAGTCAAGATTATGAAAAATTGTGAATTCATAGTGAAAGAGTATATTAAGCTAAAAATTTGTCAAAAACTGTGTGTAAAATTTTAAATAAGGATAGGGATGACCTTCAAAACTTGACCATGGGTAGAAATAGCCCCATCTATTTCGAATAACGATTTATGCAAAACTGTTTGAAATATTCATTTAAAATTTATTAACTTTACTTGTAAAGATAATCAAGTAAATAAAAAAGTCAACAAATTTTATTTTAACTCAATTGCTTTTACAAAAAAAATTAAAACATTCTTACTCGCAAAATAGGCGATTCACATAAGACACATTTCATAGAACTTACTGCTTGTAAAAGAAATATATAGTTTAAAATGCAGTTTGTTTCAATTAAAAGTATTGAGAAACCCAAAAAATTATAGTGTTAGAATTTAGGCTTCAGGGGTAAAGTCATTTATCCTTTTCTAATACACTGTTATAAAGTGGATTTTATTGTCTATAAGTGAAGCATTATTAAACATTAGATCTCGGTGTAATTTTAATGAAATTCGATCTTATTTTATACTTAACCCTATGCATTTTAAAACAATTTAGCACAGAAATATTTGAAAAATCCCTAATTGATTTTGTCACGAAAGTTTGATGAATTTAAAACATGTGCAAATCTTTCATAGACAAATTTTCTGAGTAATAAAATATAATTTCATAGATAATTGTGGTCATAATAGATATGAATATGAACCGGAATCCAAATAATAGTTTGAGTAATATTTAAAAACTATGCACAAAATTAAAAACTCACGATTTTTATAATTTTTCGTTGTTTAAATGTGAAAAATTTGATGTTTTTGATTAAAAATAGGTATAGGTTCTCTTTTAAATTTACTTAGGATATTTATTTATGTTCAACTTAAATTGGATTAGTCTAGTTATTGAGATAAAGTATTGTACTTTAAGAAAATTTGATAAGTTGGTTGTGAAATAATCAATAATTATAATAATAGAAGACAAGAAAAAAGACATTTAAGTTACAAGAATTTAATGAAAATTACTTGAATTTTTTGTACATAAATTACATATGGTGCTATAAAATTTATCTGTTTCCAAAAACATGTGCAAAAAATACCAGACACCATAAAAATTATGAATATTTTATTCGAATAAAATGTAAGTAATTGCAAATTGAGTGTGTACTTCATAAAGATTCGAAACGGTTGCAATAAATTTGATTTTATTAATTTATTGTTCTGTTTTCATTGCCTAAACTTTTATTGCAATGTTGTCATTGTTTTCAATTTCGTAATTTAAATTTTGCTTTATGGAGACGCTTTATTTCCGTTACGATCGCTGCTGATCAATTGCTGCCCCGGAGGACTTGTGTTTGGCCGAGGCACGAGGATTCAAATTAATTGGCAGAAATAGAATTTTATTTACACTTTGTCTCTGGCTATTGAACTTGACTTTACAATGGCCATTTCCCGTCAATGAAACGCTGCTGACGAACGACGACGATGGCTGCGGAATGAATGAAAACGAATTCTGCACCGCTCGCTTCCCATTCCCATTGTTTTTGGTTTGCAGTCTGGAAATGAATATGCAAAATTAAGTAATTGTTACGACTAAATAGAAATTATATTTTTGGGTTTTGTTTTGGTTTTTATTTTCATTTTTGAGAGAACAAAAACATTTTGAAAAGATACGTTTGTAAATTGGTTGAAGTAGGGTTAGCAAACGTTTCAAAAGAGATAAAAATATCATAACATTTCTATAAAAATTACATATTTGGGCAAAACCATGAAGATAAAACGGCAAATTTGGCTGGAATTCTATTTAAATTTTACACGGCACAACTACTATTACCCAAATCAATAGTTTGAAATTAAAATTTTGTTAAAATTCAAATTTAAGAAAGGTTTAATAGAAAATCTACTATTTTATTGTGAGGACAAAATTTTAATTTGAAAATCAAATAACCCTTAAAGATGGCATTTTGTTTTAAACATATGTATACAAATTGTCAATTTTGTGAATGAAGCAAGTTATTTACTATGATTGATTTTGAATTGGACTATGAAATATGTATGAAATTTTCAGCCACTAATACATTTGAAAATAATGGATGAAAAGAAGAAAAGATGAAATAGAGTTTTGACTGATTTGTATAAAATTTGGTCCTGAAAGGTCCTGGAAAGACAATAAATAAAGTGTGTATAATGAAGTAAGGTTAGGGTAATTTGAATAAAAAATTTAATTTAAATTATGAACAATTAAATTATAATATGTATGATTTACAAATTAGTATTTTTAACATGAAGATTTTTCATTTTCAGTAGAACCACATTGCATTTCTTTTTCTTCATTTTATCTCTTTCTAACAATTAATACTTTTTGGTACATCCGGTTTTCGAATAAGTAGAAATATAGTTTTCCCGAGCTCTATAAACATAACGAACACACAATTACAATTGATGACTGCAATGGTGAGTCCTAATGTAAATTTGATTTATAAACTTTTGTGAGAAATCGAACTCAAAAATGTATATGTTTTGTTTAAAATTTGAATTTATTCAAGATTTTTATCATATAGTTTATTAAATATTCAGATAATATTAAAAGGTTACCAACCCTAGTCATGTGTTTGCTCTGAGGAAGTGCCTTTTGATCTGATTATTACAATTCCGTTCAGCTGATTTAATAGAGACCGACAATGAGATCGTTTGATGGCTCGTGGATGCTGTTGCTGAGTGGCCATAAAAGTTGATTGAATGGCAGCACTGAGCCCCTGGACATGTAATAGTCGGGATTAGGATCGTAAAAATTACTTCTGGACTCGTCTGGAGTTGTTTCTTTTGCGGTTTGGAGCAGCTGGACTTTTATTGGGGCTTGATTGAAGTATGCAAATTAATTTCAAATAGAAACACAGGTGCAAATTGTCATTACGTCCATTAGATCAATTCGAAATACGAGTGTGTATGAAAAAGCAGTCGTAATATTTACTGTTGAACTTTAATGATAAATATAGAGTAGTGGAATTTCGATTAATTCAAAGCGGTTTATTTTTAACTCGGTGGATTGTATTGACCTTTAAGAGTTAAAATTAAATTTGATTAATCAGCTCGTGTTTTGTTTTTTGTGATACTTTTTCATTCATAATGAGATTATGGCTACGAATTAATCACTGTCCAATCTTTGCAAATCGAATTTGTTGGAAATTCAATGCGAAGATCAATTTTTGGATTTTTTATTTAAATACTTTACAAATCTTTATTGTTCGTTTGATTCTTTTATTAAATAGCTATTCGTATTTAAATAAAACATTACGTGATGAATGAAATATTTTTGAGATAAACCATTAGCAAAAGAATTAAGTTGTTTTTAGATTGACATTTCTTTCGTTTATCTTAAAGATGAATAAATCTTCAAAATCTTCCAAATATTTATAAATTCCAGTAAAAGAAATTAACGGGCAATTTATCCATATTTATTAATATTTATGTGTGGTGAATAACCTCCAGTCCAAGTTCTGGGTAAAATTATTTATTTAATTTGAGGCGATTTAATTTGCTAAACGCTCGAGTATTAGAAAATTGCCGGGTCAAGACCAAGATCTTTTAAAACACCATATAGATCGCTCTTTTTTGCGCATAAAGTAATTTTTAGTTAATTTGGAGTTTCATGAAATTGTTGTTTGATTTTTAATGTATTTGTGCGATGCACAGTGGCTCTGAAATAAGATGTTGCAGTTTTTTTTAAAGCTGGAGCTGCAAAAAATCAAAATTTTTTAATTAAAATTCTATTCATTTATAAAATTCAACTTCAGAAAAAGGGTAAAGCTCGTGGGGTATATACGAGTACGGAAATTTTCACAATTTTTGTTCTTCGTCTTGCTTTATAGTCCTTAACCTCCTCCACAACCCGTCGTCATCTTGCCTGATCGTTGATTTTGCCGTCTACCCATTGGTTGTCATCGCTTATAATGCTTATAATATTTCCATCCTTGTCAGTACAAATACTTGCTCTAGGAGCAAATCTACGTCCATTCTGAATTTGTTCAATTCCATTGCAAATTTATGCTTTTTTCCTGGTTCTAACATCGTCCTTTTGTTCCAAGTTCTAAGAAGAAAATCGTCCTCCAATGATCGTGATCCATGGTCATTACCGTTAAATCTCGAATGTATCCGAGGCTGTTTTGGTTTCATAGCAATTGTGTTTTCAGTGTAACACGAGTCGCTAGCTCATATTCGACTATCCGTTTGGAAGAATTATGCATTTCTACGCCATTTTAGTTCATTTAACGCCCGTGGAACAAGAATACAAGCCTGTCCGGAATGAATTCCTTCAAACAAAATACTTAGGCTCCAATGACGCCCCCGCCCATCTCAGATCGTTGGTTTAGGCAGGGTTAGGCCTTAGGCAAATTGCTCAACTTAACAGTCGCACCACGAGTAGGTGAGGGGTCGGATTTGGTGAGAGAGGCTAAGTGAACATTCTGAGTTCTATATATGCGCATTTCACCCTTAGCGACCAATCTTAACGATTACATAGGTATAATGAAATCTAAAAATAATGATTTTCAAATCATCGTTTCTCTGAGATATAGTGAAACCTGTCTCATTTGCAACACGATTATGAACATAATATAGATACATGTCTCTAGGATAAGGATTATTTGAAGAATAATAAAATACAAAATAAAGATTTTTGGAGAATAAGTGGAGGAGATTCTAACAAATTAAGAGGAAGAAATAGTGTTTTAAACTAACGAATAGTACATTGAAGCAGACAGGCTCTGGACTGGACAATACAAGAAAGCAGAATAGTTGGAGGAAGGTTAAAACTATGGCTTATAACAATGTGATGGAAAGACTAAATCAATAAATAAAATGACCAATAGATCCAACATCTTATTTAAACAACTATGAACTGTTTATTAATAAGCGATCTTCAATATTTGAGTAATATAGGATGTGAGGGAGGTGTTAATGACTGCCTACAACGATAACATCTGGAATGGCTTGGATCATGTTTTCCCTATTGGTGTAGAAGACTGTTAATCAAATTGAAACAATCAGGCTATAACAACGAAAAGCCTAACGTTTTCTACTGTATAAGATCCCGAGACCGAATGAGAATCATCTCATCTGAGGGGGGGTTTAATATCGTCCCGAATACAAGAATATATGACTCAACAAGATTTAGACTTGTAGTCGTAAACAAAGCATCGACATATTCAGATTAACTCAGAAGCAACAGGATTAAGCGAAATGTCCATTTTAAAAGTAGTGTTTTATTTACAAGGCAGCCGTCATGCAATTGATAGAATCGCAAATAGCAATAAAGCACCCTATGAGTAAGACTATGTCGTAAACGTCGTGTAGGGGGCTAGTATTGATTGGATGATGGTATTCTCCTCTCCCGCTCTCTACAATTATAAATATTTTCTTCGTCCTTAATTAACATTTTGTTTTGAGAGGCCCGTTCTTTAAAATTATATAATTTCTTATTGCCACCATGTCTCACTGCCAATTTCTTTCGAAGAAAGTCTTTGGCTCACATCTGTTTTTTTTCATTGTTATTGAGAGCACGATTTACGCACAGCCTCATCACGTAGCCTTTTTGGCATTCTTGCCCTTGTTGATATATGTAGCCGGTAAAAATCCGACAATCGGATTTGTACGGGTCTAGGCGGATCTTAGTTTTCGCTTTTAGCGGACTATACTCAAGAGCTAATAAAAAGGATTATTTTAAACTATTCAACTGAAAAGAAAATTGGTGCTCTTTTAAAAGTTAAAGTGAAACCAAAAAAATGAAGAAAAAAAACAAATTTGCCATTTGTAATATCAGAATCATTGTAGGACTTTTATTTGCAATTAAAATTGTTGGTTTACCTTTAGGAGAGCACAGAGTTGTAAGAGAAGTATATAATCATGAATTTAAGTGAATTTTTAATAACAAAAATAATGACAAGCTGAAAAGATCTATTTTTTTCAATTTCCTTATAATAATTATTTATTCATAAAGATATACATCCCTATTCAACAATACATTAAACTGACCACTGTGCATTGTCCGGTGTGTGAGCGTCAGCAATTACTCTAAATGATGTTCCGTCTTTGGCTACCATTAACTCTTTATCGCCATCAGCTTTTTCTGTTTGGGGGATTTTGTTGGGGATTGATGGTCTAGTTTTTGCTCTTTCAGTTTTTTTTGCAATAAACAAAAACCAACAAACACATCATAAGTGGCAAATTGGTTGTGAATTGCCGCGAGATGATCATTAGGTGATTTACATGTTATTCTTGGCCCATCTGGATCGTTTTGAGTGTCCGGAGAGAGAGAGAGAGAGAGAGAGAGAGAGTGGGAGAGGGCAGGGGGAGGGGAGCAATGGTCCTAATTGCTAGCCGTGCTCTATAACAGTAAAAATTGGCATTTTGGCCACCCCGGTTCAATGAATGAACCGAGGCTCCGTTATTAATCATCAAAAGTAATAGAAACAGAAACTGAAGAAGAAAAATTAGAGAGAGAAAAAAAGAGGAAGAAGAAGTGGAGGTTAATCGCAATTTACGGTTCTCTTTGCAGAATTTCTAATGGGGCGCATTTGACCCCCAATTTGCTCAACTTCTTCACTCTCGCACTCTTTTGTTTTTTCTCGCTTCATTATCATCGCCGTCTTGGATGTGGATGTTTCCAAACGAATTTCAAAGTGGCCAAATATTTTGACGCTTTTGATTCAATTACCGTTTTTTATTTTTATTCTTGTTTTAATCATTTGCACAGCGTTCGTTTTTGCCTTTTTTGTTTCTATTTAATCACCATTTCTGCGATGACTCCATTAGCCGGTGAGAAATTTCTTCTGTTTGGGTTTCTCATCAATTTTCAACCTATTTGATCTCTTTTTATCGAATGGAGAGTAAGATCTTTTGATTGTATATTTATTTAAAATTTACCATTTTACTGAATTTTTGTTGTTGCTTAAGGACTTTTACCAAAAATAAAAGTAAAATTATTTTTTTGGAATTTAAAAAAAAAGTATTTAAAAATGTTTACTAAGCTATAATTTTTTATAATTAATTATATATTTGA
>JXOV01038815.1:368-16962 GCA_001014945.1 Clogmia albipunctata
TTTAGGCTGGGGTATTATTTTTGTTAAATTTATTTTAAACAAATATTAATCACAGAATGTGAAAACGAGTAATGAAATTCGAAAGAAAAAAATTACGGTCTGCTCAGGGCTCGAACCGCGGCCCTCTCGAGTTGAATTCTGTGCAATGCTTTAACCACTGCGCCACCCGGCCTCGGAAATTTTAACTACTTGATGAAAAAATGAAGCACTTAACATACGAAATTGCAAAGAACAATTAATTGGTTAGTTTTTTTGGGAATTAGGGTTACTTGCTTGCATTTATTTCATTTAAATAATTAATCAGCAGTATTATAAAATTGGAGCACAATAGATCTTTAGGTCAAAGTGCGGGATAACCTCATTAGAATAAATATTATAAAATTATAATATATAAAGGGCGTCACAAAATTAATATACTTTGAATTAATATAAAAGAAATTTATTTTTAATAATCCCGTACTTTGATTCATTATGCTTCAAAGAGAATTTTATAAATATAGTATATAGCTGTACTTCATTAAGTGAATCAAAAAGAACATAAATAAGGGTTTTGTATTGAACAAAATATCGAGCAAATAACATCCAGTACGACACTTGTATTGTATATCCTTTTCATTGACATAGGTGCGGTCTTATATCTTCGATAACGTCACAAATTCTATCTTTAAGATCTTGAATCGATTGTGAAACATTGAAAGAGACCTTATCTATTATGTAGTTTCAAAGAAAGAAGTCAGAACGGATTAAAAAGAAAATAATGCCTAATGTGATCAACTATTAGAGAAATGATGACCTCATGGATCGTTTCTTGCAAAATAGAGAAAGCTTCGTCGCTTGTATAGATCTTAAACTGTTTTTGTTTTAAATAAATATCATTCACATCAATGCCTATCAATTTTCTCTCTAATAAATCAATGATTACAGCCCAGTAGCGCCTATTAATTTTATGAAAAGTATAAAACCGTAACTTTATGATTCACCTAACAAATTGTAGCTAATTTTTCTATCTTTCTTTTATATTAAATTCAAAAGATTCGTTAATAATGTAACACTCTGTATTTAATAAAGACAACCATTTTTAAAGAAAATAAATAAGAATAATTCATAAGATGTAAAAAAGAAACGCGAAATAAACAAAGAAATTCAAAGACCATTTTCTTAAACAATAAACTGTAAAATGTATAGAAAATGCTTACCGTAAACAGTTAAATTGGCTACCAAGTGGTGTTCCGGCGGAGACTGCATGCCTCGGAAGCAGGCATCTCCTATAATCAACTGAGCTGAGTCCGCCTCCATTGGCCTGTAACTAATACACACACCATGCTGGAAGCCCACATGCTTCGCCACAATAAATGTGGTCTGGTTGTGTGTCCAGGATCCGTGGCAAGTGTAAGCTGCAATTAAATTAAGTACATGGTAAATAACAGCGTGGTGCAATTTAATACGGATTTTAAATTGTTCGTTCATAAAGGAAGAACTATAAAGTTCTCAAGTTAAACATTTAGCCTTAATCACTCATTGCAGTTGGAAACTAATTTCAAAAGTATTGAATATTATACAATCTCGATGAATTCACTCCTTCCTAGGGAATAATAATAATACAGGATATTTTTGAAACTCAAACCGAATCCTATATTTAATTTAAACTCAGAAACAAGTCTTAAAACTTTAATCAAATATTTCGATATTGGTATAGTATCAATAATAAAAAATTAGTATAATAATAAGAATAGTAAAATAACAGTTCACACATACTGATATACGCAATTCAACCACTACATATTTAGCAAATTACAAATTTTAAATGACAGGTGAATTCGGAATAGTACTTTCCATCAAAATTTATGTTAAAATAGAAATTGTAAAGAGTTTTCTTATGGTTTTGTCAATAATAAAATATAAAAATTGATTGTAGTCAGTCAGAATAATATTTGTTCGATGATAAAATATTTGTGAAAAACATCTCACAAATAAATTGGAAAAAATTATTTTGACACGTTAAATCTTAATTCATGGCCAAATTTCTTCAAAATTATTTAAAGCCAACTTGCTTTTTATGGTTTTGAGTTTTGACAGTCATACCAAACTTGAGTGTAGTAAGCCAAAATAAAATAAATATTTAGCAAATTACAATTAAAAATTTAATATGACATGTTAAATCTCAATTTATGGATAATTTTCTTAAAAATTATTCAAAGCTACCTTGCTTGAGATGTTTCTTATATTTTTGACAGTCAGAATATCAAAATTGAATGTAGTAAGCCAGAAAAATATTTGTACAGTGAAAAAATACCGCCAAAACGTATCACAGTCTAATTTATGACTATATAACTATTGACTTCTTTTACAAACTAAGATAAATTTACTGACCATCTAAAATGAAAATGATGGAAGCTATTACAACAAATAAAAAGAGTAGTTCATTTGTCTTTCAAAATATAACTTTTAACACTTTCATATAAAAAAGTTAGCTTTTTGATATCGATTTGAGTTTCATAATATGCCACTTTTTTCACTCTAGTGATAATTTTTGTATTTTTATTTCACTAGTAAAAAAATAAATTTGTTTCAAAGTCAAAATTTGGGCGTCATTTTAAGGAAAAACTGTACAATTTTTATTTATATCCAGGTCGTTATAAAGGTCATATAATACCGAAAACCGTTCAAATAGAGATCATTGCAAAGGAAAAAATATCAAAAAAATTTTGTCCTGCTTGAGTGTAAATAGTTATTTTCGTTTCAAGACGGATTAAGTTTCGGTTTTCAAGAATGAGAAAACCGAGAAAACTGAATTAAACGTCGAGAAACGAATGCTATTTTTCCCAATTTTCATTTGTAAAATAGCACTAAAACTAATTAAATCGAATTAAATATTTATATGGGAAACATAGCTTTGACACTCTGGGGGCTTTTTGTAGTTTTAAAAAATATAAACATAACATTTATGAAACATTTTGATGTTTCATTCTCCAGACTAAAATAAGAAGGAGTCGAATGATACGATGTATTTGTGAATGAAATTGTATCTTTTCATTTCTATAGTACATTTTTCATGCCTGTATTCATTCAATTTTTCAAGCCGTGATGATTATTATGTTTCATTTAGAAAAGTTCTACTTTTTATTGAAGCATAAATTAATGAAAACCAGTACTTTTTATATCAAAATTGGGAAAAAGATTTTCACTTCTTTTATGATGAAAAAATCACTTCAAATACGGAATTGCAAAAATGTAATATTTTCATATAAAGCTATAACTTTTTTGGTACTTAATTAATAATTTAAAAAAATGTAATTAAAAATAGGATGGTAACTGACTTCAAATGCCAAATATTAAACAGATAGTTACCTATTAAAGTTTTAATAACATAGCAATTACATTAATTATATTTTTTTTAAAGTAAAACTTTAACGCAAAAGTTAATTTTGACTGAAACTACTGAACAAGTAAAAAGTATGTCATATTCAACTACTTTAATAGCATTACGCTGTAACTGTACCAAGCTAATTTGTATGGAAATAAAACAAACCTTCATCTCCCTCGTCGTTGCACTGAGGCCTCACTTCAATTACGTTCGTCTTTGTGCATCCAATCAGTAAATTCCGCCTGGAATTGGGATTGATTACACAGTTGGGAACGTCTCGCCGGCTCCTTTGGCCTTCTTCCGCGGCGCTGTTTGACGTCGCTGCTGCTGCTGCTACTGCTGCTCCCTCCACAGACGTCGACGACTCCTTTTGGTCAATGGCCAGCACAGCGTCTCTCCGGTTCCGCACACTTAATCCTCTGGTCTGGGCGTGCCAAGAATTGTGATCCATTTGCTCGGAATTCCTAAAGCTTAATGACCCGTGCCGGCGATGCCCTGAACTTGGCGCTATTGCCGACGACCCAGCAGACGCGTCATGCAAATGCTGCGCGGAGCGGTTGTGATTGTGGTTGCGATTATTGTGATTCCTCTTGTGCCGTGATGGAACGAACGGTGGTCCGATTACACCACGCAATCCGTATAATCCCTCCATTGGACACACCTCAGACTCGGGATTCGAAGCTTTACACAAACAGATTTTTCGAATCAGTATTCAATTATTTATAATAAATACAAACGTTTGCACTGTGGAAAGCGTTATTTAAGTTTCTTTAAAAATAAATACTATTCTTTCGAAACATAGTCTATTAAACGTAGTTTAAAAGTATAAATGACAAAAATTTCCTTTAAATATCAAGTTTATTTCATATATGATATTTAATTCTCCATAACCATTTCAAATATCATTAATATAGCCAATCTATAATTGTATTTAATGATATATATTAAATAAATTAATTACTTCCACATAATTACGAGTATGTCGAATTCGTAGGAATATAATAAAAAATAATTCCTAGAATACTGAACTCGTATTATTTTAAGTGCGCAATAAATATGGAATTATTAGAATTATGTTGAAAAATGTTATTAAATAACTTCGAACAAGTTAAATAAATTAATGCCTTTGTAGTTATTTATAGATAAAGCATTTTTATATTAAACAGTTTGGTTGTTTAAAGTCACGAGCGTAGTGAGTGTTTCAAAGAACGCTTATGTTTTATTCAACATTCTTTGCATTTTTAATTTCTATAAATTAACACAAAAACCCAAATTAATTATCGTTTTTAATAAACTCAAATGTAAAATTTAGTTTTCTACCTCACATTGTTTCTATTTCATGTTAGAAATTACAATATCTTATCGTCTCTTCTTTGCAACACATAGGGAATATAATATTTCTACTTTGTTTAAATAGTGGTTTTCAATTCGCAAAATCAGCTGTTTCAATAAGAGGTCCGATAGGTTCATTTCAATTAGAACGTTCCATTTAAATTAAAAAATTCTGTTGGGCACTAAACCATGTCAGGGTCCTGTTTCCGCATTAACCTAAACCGTGGGGAACAGAGCTTACGGAAACAGAGCTCAGTACAGAATTGACTTCTTTACGAATTTGATTAACTTGATAAAGATCATAAACGGAATTCATACTTTAATAATAAAGAATAAAACACTATTGCTTTGAAGAGTTCTGTTAGTCACTTGTGCTATAATATAGATTTGATAGAAGAGATATTAGTAACGTAATAACGATTTTATGCATTTTTGTTGCATAAAATTGACATTATGACTAAAATTTGTTTTGTCAACTACGTTTTTATAGCACAAGTGCTTTTTCTTTATTATTAAAGTGTGGCCTCCGTGAAAGAAACCCAATAAAATTATATGGACGTCATGGTTTAACTGTATTTGTGAATGATTTCATAACAAAACTGATTATTTAAATCTAAATATAACGTTTTAAAAGAGATGCACATATCGGATTTCTCTTTCAAACAGAACATCACGGATTGTTGAAATATAAATCGAACATATTAATTGAAAGATCAACTGGATATTTCCCATGTGCGATTAAGGAAAAAAAGATATAGCATTTTCCATCTTATCTCTATAAATTGGGAAGAAAATCAATGTGAGGGATCAAATTTTAAATTTGATTTCGAATGTTCTTTCTAATTTTTGTGTTAATTTATTTAAAAATGCATAAAATTTTATATAAAACACGGTAGATAAGCATTATTAAACACTAACTTTAAGCACTTGCTAAGCTTATGACTTTAAAGAATTCTAGTGTTTAATAATGCCTTACCTTATCGACCTAGTTGTTTAAATAACAATTTTGAAACTAAAATAAACAAAATAAATTATTGAATGGAACTTTTCAATTGCAGAAATTTCTTTTGAAAAACATGTTTATTTAATATATTTAATTCTGCATAATCATTTCAAATATGATTAACTTATTAATTGTATTTAGATAACTATATATTCAGTAAACTAATTACTTTTCTATAATTACCAACGATTTCATGGAAAAATAATAAAAAATAATTCATAGAAAGCTGAACACATTATTTGAAGTGCGCAATATGAGATCGAATTAGAAATTTGTTCATAAAAATATATTAATTCCAAGAATTGAAATAAATTAATGTTTTTAATGATTTACAATTAATTCCTTTAATATCTGTGAAATAAAAAGTATTTCTCTAATCATTGGAATATAAACTATTCAAACTATTTGAAATCTGTTATTTAGTATCAAATCAGTCATGAACTGACATTTTTAATAACAAATATCAACAAATCAGATATTTATTTGAAAATGAACAAAACAAATTAGTAATTATCCTTTGGAAATCCTCGCTTAAAATAAGATTTACCCCAAAACCCACAGGCGTTTGGTTTTGAAATCAAACAGGACTCACCTAACAACGTGATGTAGGGCAACTTATTCAAGTCAAAGTGGTCTGGCGCGCAAGCATCCTCGAGCCGTGATGCTGGTGATCCCATCTGGATTTCCGCCACATGCGTGTCCCGACGATAGAACATCATGCACATGAATCCCGATTGGCTGTGGAATTTTATGGAAACAATGTGCCCGCGGGAGAGAAAAGGGAAGAGAAAGATAGAGAGAGAGAATCGTAAGCGGAATTGTATTATTTTCCAATTAATTACTATTAAATTGTGCTAATTTCATTTGCCATTTACCATCCGGTTGTGTAATGAACAACGGACATCATTTCCGTGGAGGTTTGTTTGTTAATTTGCTCGCACAGGGCTCGCGTCTCCATCACGCCGCTCGCCTTCGTGATGTGCATCGAACCGTCACTAGAATATAGGAGAACAGAACAAAGAGATCACGTAACTCTTAATAATTTGCACTCTTGTGGTATCATCAAAGCACGCATTCGGCGCCGCGCTCAGCACAGAAAAAATATTTGTTTCAGAAACTCCTCCACGATCCCCCAATCAAATTACCTATTTAAATACATAGAACAAGAGCGGAATTAAAAAGGCCACCACCACCACCATTTCCTCTTAATTTGTGTGCTTCCAATTCAATTAAAAATTATAAATTGAAATGCTAATTTTTAATGCAACACAATTATAGAACTTGAGGAATGTTTTAATTATGTTTATTTTAATTATGGGGTCAATTTGCGGAATGATATTTTTAAAGGAGTCATGTATACATACAATTTAAGCGGTTTAAAATTAGTCTTCTTTTTGTTTTATTAACAAACACTGTTTTGTTGAATTATATCAGTGAATAAAAAAGCTCAGATCTAATTATAAAAATACAAATTGAACCATATTTAATAACTGTACTTCCATTGTAAGAACCACATCCTTAATTTATTAATTGATTATTAATAGGTTATGTTTTAATCTACTAATACTAGTTATAACTCAAATGGATTTGTATTAGTGATGTCAAATGTTGATACTTTCAAGTATAAATGATTACTGATTACTTTTTTTTTAAAGTATCGAATCTTAATTATTCGATATTGATACTTTTTCGAAATTTGGTCATAAATTTCTCGATTTAAATAATGACTAATAATTAAGATTCGATATTTTAAAAAAAGTAATCAGTAATCAGTAGTCATTGATATCGATAATTGACATCACTAATTTGTATGTATTTTAAACTCAGAGTTCATAGAACTTATTAAAATATTCTCTAATAGTTACTATAAATTATTTGTTCCAACATAGCTTTTCATTTTGAATAATGAGGGTAATTTGGGAGACCCCACTTAATTAGCATTAATAAAGGACTCACCTCTGGTGGAATGAATAACCGACATTTCCCATGAGAGCGTGCCAATGTTTTCTACCTTTGAACCACTGCGGAAAATCGCATCGATCTGCCGGCGGGGCTTTTCTCAGGGTCATTATGCGAGATCCCACCTGGAAAAGGGCCAATCAATAAAACGGTTCTCGTCTAATATAAATAAGGATTAGGCGACGCTGTACCTCTGCACTGTCGAGGCCGTTACAGGTGGCGTCGCCAGACTGCGCCAATTTATATTCCGCCTCCTTGCCCGACATCTTCTCGTAGACAAAGCACCGGTACCGTTCCTCGTTCGAGGTGGCGTGATGGTGCGACACCAGACCCACCAAATACCGCGAATTGCCGTCCTTCCACGTCGCCAGACACGTCAACTCCTCCACCGTGCTCTCGGTGCCCGTAACATCGGGACACGCCTGAAAGCTCAACAACAAACGACTGTCCTCGGTACAGCTCTCGATATTCGACACCGGACTGCGGCACTCGCCATGGCCTCGATTGTAGGTGAACGTAAACGGTCCTGAGGGAGTCATCAGTTACCAAAACCAAACCGATTATTTATTGTCCAAACATAACCACCACCACACAAACCGTTATTTGTTCTACAAGGGTGTAAAGCGACACTTTCTTGACGACGGAAAATTTATTACACCATGAGTAACAAGAGTTTCAACTTGTCTTCAGAGAATGAATTTACTTTACAACCTGGTAGAAGGAACAAATTTTGCAATTCCAGTTTTTTAAAAGAAATATTAATGTGTGGTGATTATAATTAGTTATATGACAAGATTAGATATAAAACCAAACATTACTAATCTCCCCGACATGACACACAAGTGCTTTCATCTTCAAATCAATGCTTAAACTGGAATCGCAAAAATGTTATTAATGAATGTCTGTCAAACTTGCCTTTCAAAGGACATCTAACCGGCTCCGCATTCTCCTTAAACATACTGTACAGTAGGGCATCGCCCGGAATTTGCTCGCAGAGATTCTGTAACGTTTCACGACCTCTGCAGAAACCTAAGGGACATAATGGGGTGAACGAGGAAAAGAAACGGACAAGAAAAAAACCAGATAAATATCTCGCCCAAGTAATTGCTGTCAATATACACAAATAAATATATATTTCTAGATGGATATTTTATTAACACTAACGCTTAATGATATTTCAAATGAATCATCGGGAAGGGAAACAGAACGAGAGAGTAAGAGCAAGAGAAAGGGGGGGAAGAGGTGGGTGTTTCGTTTGGTTGCGATGTGCAAATAGATGGATGGCCAGGGAAAATGTTGGGAGCAGCAATTATATTGGCAACTAAGTAAATAATTGGATTGAACACAACTTGTTTTTAATTACGGGCGTCTGTATTTATTTGCGATAACGGAAAGAAGAGTGGGGCGGTTGGATGGTAGGAGGAGGACGACGATAAGAGATAAATAGATAGAGAGTAGGTTGAACAATTGGTGGATTGTCTTATCTTGAGGAATTGGGAATTTGTCAGGTCGGGGGTCGGGACACAATAGCAAATTGATTGATTAGTATAGAAAATTGTCTAGCAGCAAATGTATTGCACAATTTGGCCACAATTGTGGCTGTTAATAATAATAGTATAATATAGTAATAGCAGTTAGTGCTTTTTTTGTTGCAGATTTAACAGAATAGTTAAAATAACTGTTTTTGTTGGGCCGTCGTCTTTTGTTTCATTTTAAGTTATTATTCTCCTCAAAAATTCGTCTCTTTGTCACATAAATTCAGGTGATATAAGTATATCAACACACAAAACAATAAATTCTCCAATAAAGAAATGAAAAACGTATATAAAAATTACGAACAATAACTTGATATATATATATATATAATATATAGAAAATACTTTCAAAACTACCAACAGATAACACGTTCAAATTCTTTCCGTTCCAACTTCAACAACTCACTGATAAGCTAAGTCTTTTTACGTTATTGCTGTTTTATTACTTTTTCTATGTAGCTTTAGAATAACATTCTTTCCTTCATCATCATCATGATCTTCTTGTTCTTCCGTTGCCACCACCACCGCCTGCCTGCCTGCCTGTGCCTGCAGAGCATTTTCTGTCTCTCCGTCAATAGTTGTACACTTTCGAGTGGTTTTGTCTGCGGTTGATTTGTGTCTTTAAGCATCTATAGTTTTTACTACTTGAAATACTACTTCTATCAACTCATAATATAGCTCTACGTGCAAATAAATCTATAAATATTTGGCGAACATGTGCGGAAACAGTTTTGATTTCTCTCAATAAATAAATTCTTTCAAACAATTATATAAAAATAGTACTGATCACTTTTAATCCAGGACAAGGACTCTCTACAATATAAATTCAAGAAAAATCCGACTTCAATTGCACAAATACCTACAGATAGTAGTAGTTTTCAATTTAGTATTTCGCATGCAAATCATATTCCACTTTAGAGAACAACTTTTCCAAAGTAGCATGACATAATAATATTAGAGCTAAAACATAGTAAAAAAAAAGAGAACATCACAGACAGAAGAAGGGCATGCAGTCAACTATAAGCAAGTTTATTACAATTCTCTCCCCCGTTTTAAACAACTAGTCAAGAAATCGGTTACTCATCTCTCATTCCTTCTATATTACTTCCATCCACTTGTATAATATAGCACAGAGCTCTCTGACAAAGAAACCGATTCACTTTTAGTTTGTCGTAGTCGTCATAAAACGGGTGCTATGCTGCCTCTTGGCTGAGAAATAATAATAAAATTTACATAAGCATATAGCATGACAAAGAACTCTTTGGTACAACAAGCAGCCAGCCAGCCAGCCAACCACCCAAACCCAGCCAAAACACACAGAAACACTAGGAGTTTATAATAAACAACGTGATAACAACAGAAAATTAGCAACAATGTTATAAATTGCTATTTGGAAACATATTTCACATTGTGTTCCATTCTTGTTCTTCTTTTTTTATTTAATTTTAACTCTTTTCTGTTCTTACCACTAGTAATTTGTAGGCTACTCTTTGTATTAACAAAACAGACATCCAATTCCACTACAGAATACTGTCCATTAACCAGCAAAATTAAGAAAGTGTAAATTATACTTAAACAGCAAAATGTATAATACTTTTTTTTAAAAATATAGTTTGGTCTTTGGATAGAGAGGGAGCAAATTAAATTTTTGTAAAAATTACCAACTTTTCTTTTGTACAGCTGATGATAAGAGTAATAATAATAATAAGTCGTCCAGTGTTATCGTGTGTAAATATACATATGATGCTTAATGGTTTGGTTATATATTTATAATTAAATATATATATATATATTTTATAGTACAACAAAAAGACAATAAAGTTCCACAACAAAAAAGTCACCGGGCAGCCCATCCCAACATTTCTTTCTTCTTTCTCCGCATTTCATATCATTGTTCGGGTATTTTCTTCTTTCCATTTTTATATACTATAAGTATAAAGTATCTTTCTTCACCAGTCTTGTTTGCCTAGGTTTTTCATTCATCATCACCATTATCAAACTCTCAAATAAGTTTTTTCTTCGTCCTCTATAAGTTGCATATGGTACATTGTTATCGATTTTTATAAACGATTAACACTATAAACATCCAGACAAAATAGAGAGAGAGAGAATACAAGGGACTTACAACTGAGTCAACCCCAAGTCTCTTTTCTTTAATCTCATGATTAACGTTTCATCATTGTGATCACCATGGTTAATTGTTTTTTAATATCGAATTAAATCAATTCTAACTTTATTATTATTACTACGTGAGTGTCGCTCTCTGTCGTCTTTTTTTATTGTACATTTCCGGACCGAAGACCAACAGAAAAAAAGACGCCCAGAGGGCCCACTCCAAGTTAAGGAGGAAAACCATTCCGTATGATAATAAAATCCAAAAAAGAGATTATAATAAGAACCAGATTGGGAACACATTCACATTAAATCGGAATAGCCGAAAAACGACCAAATTAAATACAGGAACAAAAAAATCCAGGACCATCATAAATCAAAACTAACAAAACGCAAAGAAAAGTGTGTGTTTGGGTGGTGAGATATTTTGTCAAGGCGATGAGAGGAGGGCCCACCAGAAGAAGAAGAACAAGTAGAGGATAGAGAGAGAGAGAGAGATGATGACAAAATCCAACATTAATAAATACCAGTAACAGAGTTCAATTTATAATAAGATGAACAAACAACAGTCTTTAGGTCAAAATTATTTACAAAACTTGTCAGATCAGAGATAAAGTACTTAAAAAAGAGCGGTGGTGGAGAGACAAATACACTTACATATCAACAGTATCAACTGCAATTGACACAATTTGCAAAGCGATGCCATTTCATTCCCTCTTACTCAAAGGAATTTTAATTTGATCTTTTTCAAAATAATAAATTCTCTTCAGAATAAAATGCAAAACTCGGGTAAATGGAAACGCAAGTCAACAAATAGCAGTAGTGGTAGTTTCAAGATTGGAACAAACGAACGAACGAGTCTCTCTCTTTTCACAAAAATGGGGAATTTTAAAAATAATGGATCATGCCCATAATTCTTCTTCACATCACTTGCTCTTCATGCCAATCGTATCCCCCCTTTCCGTCCCATTCCCTCCCCTCCCCAACCCATTCCAAATTTCGCTCCACATAATGATTTATTTCAGTTGTGCAATTTTTATTGAAAAATTTCGCCCATTTCGCATGCATAAAACGTAATGTCAATATTGTGCTTGATTGTCAAGGATTTCATTTTCTACTCTTATTTTCTTTAAATAAAAAATAAAATCGGGAGAAATTTATTATTCTATACTAAAAGAGGGTTAAGGAACTTACTCCTCAGAAATTATTATTTAAGTCGCTTCTGTGTCCTGGACCAAACAATCCCCCGGTAAAAGGAAAACTCTCGGCGCGGCGGCAGCGGCGGGCGACACAATACCCCCCACAGAACAAGAACAATTCCATTTCAAATCGTCGAGTATGAGAGAGGACAATAATAACGGAATGGAATTTCAATTATTTGTCATAACAAAATTTTGATAACAATATTACACAGAGAAATGTCCGTATTTAGCCAGAAATAATAATACAGTGTTACCGACACTGGCAAGCTTTTATTACTCCTCAGAGTTGGAGCATTTCAATTTCCGTAATTTGTCTACATTTCACAAATTTCTCAACCATACGTAATTGTCTATGGACCGGGAGAGACAGAGAGGAGTAGAAACAATAAAGTGGCAGGCATTTTATACATTATCGAAATGAATGCATTATAAAACAGACAAGAATGATTTATAAATAAGATTACATAAATTATGGAGAATGTAAAAAGAATTTAATAAGACAATTTTTTTCGAAACAATTTAAATCCCAGACTCAAATTGGCTAAAAATAGGCTATACTGTTCCACCTTTCGGAGAGAGAAACTCCTCTTCGCTTCAGCTTCCCATCTATATGCCTCAACATTCCGTTGAATTTGCAAGGAATTGATCCTAAACAATGTAAATAATAAATAAAGTAAAGGAGCGCGCACATGCGTCTTTATATTGGGCAAATCGGCTTTTATGGAAACTTTCCTATCCGTCTATTTCTACCAGTCAGTCAGTCAGCCAGCAGAACGCTTCCTAAAAACTCTCAAACTGTTTGATTGTCTGAGCGAATTAAATAACAAACAACAGTCCTCGAGTGGTCACCACCCCCCATCGCCAAAGACCTAAGCAGCACCCATCCAGCCAACAATCCAACCAACCACCCACCCACTTCCCTATCCATCATCATTATGCTCTTGTCTTTTTGCCTAATTCACTGCTGTCTGTGCCTCCTCACTGTACCCAATCCATCGTCAACATTATCATCATCATCATCCTCTTGACTGAACAACAACAAACTCAATTAATAATTAAAAAACGGAAATTTTAATATAAAAAATCAAACGGGCGAATGATGTGATGCTAAAACGCTTTTAATTTATCGAATTAAATATACATCTATAGCAAGTACCAGGGAATTCGACATTATTGCTCGCCTCTCCTCCTTATTTAACTTGTGTGTGATGTCTCTTCGTCTTCCAAACCGTCACCAGCCATTTTTGTCGACCTGCTCCAATTCACCTTCTCTTCTAGGTTCCAAGTAACAACATTTCTGATATATATTTTTCTCCCGTCAAATCAAACTTCTCTATACCTCACACCCCACACCACCCCGTCAAGAAATCTCTTCCCTCCCCATCCAAGGTGAAGTAACAAGAAGGAGGCAAAAAACGAAGAAGACACACATCTTCTGTTAGCTCTAGCTGTGGAAATGAGCAATGGGCGACGAGAGTGGCGCTCAGGCGAAATTGGTAGGTTGGTAGGACAGAAAACAAACAGAAAACGTTATAAAGATGAAAGTACACAGAATACAGTACACGAAAACAGGTAACAGTTAAATGGGGAAAAGAAGAAGAATCATGTTTTTTTGGATGGCAAACACACATTTGTACACACAAACACATATATATTTAAATACATTTAGAACAAAAAAAAGGTACGCAAAATGACATTAAAACTGAAATGTGACGGATATTAACAAATAAGAGAAAGAACAAATCAATGTTTGGAGCCAAACCGAAAAGCCATGGATGGAATATTTATAGACTATAATTGTATTTGAATAAAATTAAAGTATTTTAGTTTTTAATCAATGATAGAAAATAATTGAATCGAACTTTATTCATATTAAAGATCAGATAAGATTCCTAAGAATAAGAAGAATGAATCTTCTTTAATCCTTTAAAGATAGTAAGAATATTTCCTTTATGCAACTAATTGCAAAAAATGACATGGTTTCCTACTAAAATCTGAACCGTCTCTAATTGTAATGGTTTCCTCCAGATAACAGTACCATCGGTGAAATATCAACTTTCTACCATTAATTGAACTTTTGTGGAAAATTAAGACACCACACATTGCAGACGACACGTTTGCTCTGGACTGTCATAGTTGTGTAGTTTTCATCTTCCGCCATTAAAGTCCACATAACATATCTATTCAATATATATCCACCGGAATGGAATATCTTGTGTTACACTGCGCTGCTGGATGATGATACTTGTTCAAATTAAACGACAAAACTGTCCCAGTGGATGTCCACAATGTTTCAAGATATGTATGTGTGTGTGTGTGGAGAGAGATGTGCAAGGATCAGGCAGCGGACAAATGATGAAACCAAATTGTATATATTTTTAATTTAAGCCCCGGGAACAATTCCAGAACGAATATAGAGAGAGAAAGATGTAGAGACACAAACGGAGTGTAGGTTTTTGTTTGCTTTGTGTGACAACAGCAGCAATAGCAACAACAACAGTGGGAAAATCTATTTGCCAAAGTTTCGGTACTACCGAACGACAAGGAAATATTAGCCATGGGGATTAGCAAAAGTGTCAGTCTAAGGGAGGAAAGAGAGCATATGATAGGTCTTATTGGCGCACAGTGAGAAGACGAAGCACCGTATATAATAGTAAAGATAACAAGACTATAGAGAGGAGAAAGAAATGAGGAGAAGGAACGTTTAATAGATTTCGTGACTGATGCAAATATTCGCGTTTGTAAATCCTTGGGATGATGTTCTTCTCGTTCTTCTGTTCCACTCTGAATGTGTCCCATTTACCATTGATACGTATCGCATTCAAGCATACACATTTTAATACCCTCCTTTGCCTCATCCTCCTCCTCCACCTCACCACCCTCCAATTTAACAATTTATCTATAGTCAAGTCAAAGGAGAGAGAGAAATATTTTCCCTGTGTGTAAAACACAAAAAACCCTCATATAGAGAAAAAGAAATGTTGGGAGTTGAGACTTTGCCCGCCGCCGCTACTTCTTGACTCTTGACTCGACAATCAAATAAATTCTTCGCATATCACTTTATCTATCAGTTTTGTCAATTAGCCTTATCCATCAACATCATCATTAACAAGAGTGTCGTTTTAGATAATCATAATGACAACCCATGACTCCATGTATATGTTCTGATAATTAAAATGTAAATCTGTAAATCTTGTTTCATTTCCATTTCTGTGTGTAAGTATATAAATATATCTCTAGGTCTGTATTTTTGAATTTATCGCTATCCCCGTAATGCTTCACCTTATTTTGTTAGTATATAAATTATTTATATATATATTTTACTGTATCCGTGAAAAAGCCACCATTCTAATTACACGCTAATTTATTATTCTCTATTCGATTTCTGGAATAAATTTAAATAAAAAGGTGCTCTCTCGTCACTTCCATTGCAGTCACTCCACCTCTTCCTCCTCCTCCTCCACCATCACATCATCGAAGAAGAACCTTCATCATCGTGATCATCAGTATTATATGATTGTTTCTTTGGTGTTGCTAATTTTAATTTAATTTATAAACCCCAATCCCCCTCATTCCCCACTATATTACCTTCATCAACTTTTGAGAGCACAACAACCGCCACACGAATTACCCCTGGGTTTATGGGCACGTTCGGAGCAGTGACAACAAATTGATATCCGAATAAATTAAAAATAAAATTAATTCATTACCACCTCAAACACACAAACAAACAGACACACAGAGAGTACAGAACACTAAAACAGAAAATAGGAAAGTAGGTTCTCTAAATAGAAAATTAAATAACAACAGGAACACAGAGACACACCAATAGACAGACACAAGACAAAGTACAAGAAACTTAATATTACAAAACTTAAAGAGACAGAGTCAGTCAACATAAAAGAGGAGACACTTATTTAAGAGACACGCACGTATAATTGAGTTTAAAGTTCTTCTGACACAGGGACAATCTAATTTCGCCCATTTTTTCTGCTCCCAAACACTCTCCACTTGTAATTTCGCTCGCTCTGTGCCTCCTTTTACAATCAACTTCGCTTTTTTTTTTTTTTTTTTAAAAAATAAAAAA
>JXOV01038831.1:0-10514 GCA_001014945.1 Clogmia albipunctata
AAAATGTTGATACTTGACATCACTATTTACAATGAAAGATGCAATAGAAGTCATTTATAATAAAAACTCCTGGACCTTAAGGATTTGCTTCAAGTATCCGTGGTTTAATTAAGCTGCTTTTACTGTATTTCGTTTTAAGGAAATTTAGTTCTTGATAAACTCGTTTATATTAAAAAAATATTAGAGATTATGAAATATTAATGGTTTTTAATGAAAAAGAAAGTTCATAAAATTGAATTGATAGCACAATAATGTCTATATCTTATTATGGACAATTCTTATATTTAATTGAGAAAAAGAGTAAAATCCCAACAGAAAGTATAACTACATATTTAAAAAACTTTATAAAAGCTTAAGGAGAACTTCAAAATCTGAGTTTTTTATATAAGCAGCCTGAAAAATGTATTTTAAAACATAAATAAAATTCCTGTCCTGTCATCAAATAATCTGGGAAAGACCCCGTTCAGCAGTGGAGATTGGACTTAGATTCGTATTTTTCAGCCTTCTTTAAATTTAGTTCCAATCCATATCAATAGTTTCACTAGTCCACAAATGTACCTGGAGGATGGTGGTGCCTGGCTCGACCATCACCGGCTTGTCGTCGATAAACACCTCGATTTTCTCTGGGGCTTTCGCTGGCACCGTTCCCGTCGTTCGTACGGCAATGGAACGAGGTCCAGTGCTCCATATCAGAGCAGCCCTTTGAATCGGCACCCGGAACATTTTCTAAAAGAGAAAAACAAACCCGTTTTCCATTAGACATAAGATCAATAATATTTATTACATAATTCAAAAAGTTAAAAAACCAAGTAAGTTGAGTATTTAAGGGTTGTTAGCTTATCAGAAACACTATAACAGAGCCCTTTGTTTCTTTTAAGCTTGTTTTCACTTGATTTTAGCTCCAAATTACCTTTCAAAGGCCAAAATATTGGCTGAATATTTTTATTTTGTAAAACCAAAGGTCTTGGTATTACTTTTACAGGTTTATGTTAGCTTCAATTCGAAAAATGTCAAAAAAATTTGACATTTTCGTTGCTTTTGTTGTATTGTACAAAATTTGAAGTTTCGATTGATGGTGAACAAGAAGAAGAAATCTACTCTAAGAACAACAACAACCAAGTTTGAATCGAAAATACAAAAGTTTTGAAAAATGGATTAAAATCGACAATTGAGTGCGAATAAAAGTGTTGAATGGTAGATCTGGCTAATTCAACTATCGTTTGTTTGAGTTGGCGGTGTGGTGTCGCGAAAAGATTAGAAAATTCGACAAAATAAAATTGGCAATAAAAGTAGTTAATTCTGACAAAAAACCAGTATTTAGTGAATGAAATCGTGTTTTAGTGCATTAAGTAAGTGTCTATAATCAAAATTTATCGGTAAAGTTTTGTGTCTGACTAGAAATAGCAGAAAAAATGCAAATTTGAGCGGCCCAACAAAACAGTGCAAATTTTTTTCCCATCCAAATAATTTCGGTTTGAGGCCAATTGTGTTGGAAATTCCGCTTTAAATCGGTGCAATGTCGTCGGGTTGTGCTCCGAGTGCAATTAATACCTCTCTATGGGGCCGAATAGGTGCAAATTAACGAAAATTGAAAAGCATTTGGTCACCCAAAAACAACAAACCCATAAACTCACGCACACTCCCATACACTCACTCTTCAAATCCTATATATCGAAATTGAAAAAGAAGAGTGAAAACATTACAATTGTAACAAAAGAAAATTCCCATAAAACACGTATTGCATAAAAGCCACTGTTTAATGGAGTAATGTTATTAAATAATTTCAGCGAGAGTGGGAAAATAGCATCATCGGTCGGGCTTTGTGCAAGAAGAGAAATAAAACACAAAAATTTCGGTGAATTTGAGGTGAATAAGTGTGTGTGAGTGTTTGTGTACAGCTTTTTGGTGTTCATTCATAATAATCGTAATTGGCTATGATATAAAAAACAAAGTTTAATTGAAAATACTATAAAGTTAAAAGTGGTTTTTCGTCGTCTCTCTCCTATAAAAAGTAAATAAATACAAAGCAATTGTGGTGTAATACCGAGCATTTAAGTTGGTTACAATAGGGTAACTCACACAAAAGGACTATTCCAGTGCGAAATCGCGAGTTTTGTGGAGGAAAAGTTGGAAAAGCTAATGTGGAGAAGAAGAAGAAGATGAGCCAAAAATAGTGAAACTACTTAAAACGACAAATTGATGCTAATGTCGCGATTGTTGTGCTCTTTGTGTGCTGAAGAAACGTGAGTTTGTGCAAATTTTTTGCAATCGACCAACTGGCAGTAGTGATGAGGGCGGATTATTATGAGGATTTATAAGCAGCCAAGAAAGTGGATACACAATAATCTCTCTACTATAAAACACACACACACCCATACGAAGCCAAGTCCATATGTTGTGCGGCATCAAATTTGAAAATAATTGATGGTAAGTTGTGCTACTACGATTGGAATTAAATTTATTGATGTTCATTCATATACACATTACCGCACAGCCTACTGCGGCGGGGTGTCTGTCTCTCTTCCCCACACTCACATACTCTTCCTCTTTCTTCTACAATTTATAGTTAGTGATTAAATTTATAATCTAGTCGTCTGCGACTTGTCGTCATCGTCTTTTCAGTGGAATTATAATTTAATTGAAAGATTTGTAGTTTATGGCGAATTGGGTGTGTGCCTGTGTGTCGCGACCCCTCTCTCTCTCTTTGTTTGTTGTTAAATATATGGATATAGATAAATATAACAAAGATATTGAAGCGAATCCAAGTGAGAAAAATAAAAACTTACCACAGTTTCTTCTTCTTCCTCCTCCACCATCCATATATACAAAAGTTTCTCCACCCGCAATCACCTCTCTCCTTCATTCATAGTGTTTTGTTTTTCTTCTTCTTCTCGTTGGTGGATTTTTCTCTTTTTTTTCAATCGAAAACAGAAAATCGCTGATGTTCATCACAGTCTATAAACATTGATTTTTTCGTCCAGTTGTGTTCTCTCAAGGTGCTTTTCTGAACCAAAGCAGCTATTGTGTTTCCATTTATTCTCTGGCCAGAAAAGCAGAGCAGAAGCAGCTGAAAAGTTGGAAGATTAAAGGAGGCTCGGTCGTCGTCCTTCAAAAAGGGTGATTCAATTCAATTCCCCAAATATTCATAAAGTGTATGTGTGTGTGTGAGTTAGTGCGAAATTTGGTGTGTGCCAAAGCAGTTAAATCACCGGTGCCAAATTAAATATTAAATTCAAATATCCTCCACATGGCCGAAAACAAGAGAAAACAAAGTTTGACAAAAGTCAATGTAAAGTGTGAGCCATAGTGTGCCATGACTCTTCATGGCTCAGTGTTTGTGTGAATTGAATTTGGTGGATTTGGATTTTTGTCTAAGGTCATCATCGTCTGGTGGAACTACTTCACTTCCTCCTCTATTTTTCGGGGGGCACAAGTTGTTGTTATTGTTTTGTGTTGTGCAAAAGATGTGATTGTTTGGTGCCAAGTTTTCCGACAAAACAAAAAAGTCCAAACAGATTTTTGGCCAATAACGATAAAGCAAATTGCAAATCGTTTCTGCAACGACAGACAATTTTCGGTTTAACAATTTGAAGTCATTTTTAAGCTACTGCTGCTCTGCCTCCGTTAGAAGCGATGCTCAGCTGCAATTCCTCAATTGAAATAATCAGTTGTGACATTCAATTCTCAAGAGAGATTGTCTCAAATTGTCTGAAGATTGAAATTTCGGAATGTCATAAGATTTATTTTGATTGGATTTGATTTGAAGAATGCAATTATATGAATTCAAGATGTTGTGCTAAGACGAACAATTAGAGATTAATTGATTTTGATTGATTTTTTAAGAAATTTAATTGAAATTGTTCTAGGTTGAATAGGTTTTTGTTTTATAACTAAGTTGATAAGAAAGAGATATAAAAGAAGGCCTGTGTGTTTAATATTGCTTATTGACCCGTGCTAATATATTTTTTACTAATGAAGTCGAAGATAATGTTAATTTTTTTTATTGATCTTACGTCCCTATCCCACACATAATAAATGTTATGCGTTTTAAAGCATAAAATAATAGCAGTTAAAATAGAATTAATTCTAAATTATTATTGCAATCATACCAAAATTCAAATTGACAGATTAAAATTGATTTTTTGTAAATTTTAAAAGAATTGCACAAAACGTAGTATGAAACCTTGTAGGTAATGATCCTTTCGTTACATTATGAACAACTTTTTTTAGTCGACTTGCAAAGTACTTCATCACCAGCTGTTAAATAAATATTAGTTATTTTGGTTTTTATTTGATACTATAAGTAGGTGAAATAGAGATGATTATTATCTTTTAATTCTAATTCTAAATCATGTATCGTACTTGACAAAGGAAATATAATCTTCTTCTTTTGTTAGTTACAGTTGTTGTCCTTTTGCACAATTATTTGTTTAAAAGGGAGATCTTTTTTCTTAAAGTGTTGGGTTATTTTTCGAACAATCGGGTTTTACAGTAAACAATTGAAAGTAAAACTGATGTCTTATATGTATTTTATAAAAATTTGTCATGGAGTTCACTTTACCAATAAAGAAGTTTTTAAGGTACTTGTGGTTAACGTCTTTGACAAAACAAAAGTAGTTTATTTTCAATTCTTTATTTACAGTATTTATTAGTCAATTAAAAGCACCTAGACCATTTGAAAAAGGATCTAGTCAATCCTACTTGCCCAGGGCTCGAACCCATGGCGTCCGAGGACACAGTCGGTACGTTGCCACTTCGGGTTATCAGACGGGTTATAATTAGACAAAGAGTCGTTATAATATTTTTTTTATCGAAACATCTTAGAAACATTTCAAAACAGTTGTATATTTAAATTACTAATTCAGTTTACCATTAATGAAATTAATTATTATTAAAACATAGATAACATATTTTAAATTTCTTTTGTTGACAAACTATACCTTCCTTCGACAATTTCCTCAAATTTATTTACAATTAATTTTTCATTGTCGCCTTCATTTTTAGTAGATTTAAATGAAACCTTGAATTTTATATAAGAGTTTCTTTGTTTAACAAATTGAGTATAATCATTAAAATATTAGCATGTTGAAATATACGTTATGGAAATTGTGGTTTATCGCCAAATAATGCGTATTTGTGATCAGATTTTGACTATTAATTTCTTTATTTATTAAAAATTAAATTTGAATAGAAACTTTAAGTTATATTATTGTATTAATTTTGGAAATAAGTTCCTGATTCTCAGTGGACCCTTTTTTAATTTGAAAATACGCACTGACCTTTCTTAATGTGTGACCTTTTTTGATTTTATTAAAGATTATTTAACATTTATGCCAAATAAAATTACAAAAGGTTTCTCGTGATTTCATTTATTGTTTTGGTGAATTGAAATAATTTTTAGATAATTTTTTTATGTTTATAATAAGTAAAAAGCGGAGGATATTTAAGATGTTATTAATTTGTAATGTTTTTGAAATTCAGCCATATTAAAATAATTTATGTACTTCATTTACATAAAATCGATATTATGGTACTAATATTTTTTCTGTCAAAGTCGTTTTATAGCACAAGTGCTTTAAAGAATTCTTTAAAGTACTTGTGGTTTTTTCTTTATTATTAAAGTTCGACCTCCGTAAACGTCAGTTTCGTTGTATATGGTTTAACTGTTTTGATTGTTTTATCGGACGTTTTGAGTGATACTATATCAGCTTCATCCGTTAACGGTGAATATTTCATGTGCAAAAAAGAGACGACAAGATATAGTTGTACCTAATACACCATAGAATGAGAGATTGAAACAGACAACAATGTGAAAAGGTGGAATTTTAAATTTGAATTTAATAAAACCAAATATTTTTTTTTAGATTTTCGTGTTAATTTATTATGAAATGGATGTAATGTTAAATTAAACTCATTCGATAAGCATTATTAAAAACTCTTTGTACCCTAGTGTTTAATAATGCCCTCATCTCATTGACCTTGTTGTATAAATAACTATTAGAATAACTTCATTTGGAAAAACTCTGCCGACAATATTCTTGAAACTTTTTGCAATCAAAGAAAACCCCAACACTTTATTTTAATACAATTAACAATACAGCACAAGAGAAAAAACTTGACCATAGCTCGTTTCGTCGAAATTCTTAATTCAATTGTTTTAATACACTATTCTAATAAAAGTGGAATTAATTTACAAACCAATGAAATACTTTTGTTGAGATGGAGGAAATACAAAACAGAAAATGTTATCAAATTAGACTCATTCACGTAATATTTATTTTATTGTTTATTTTGGTATGAAAAATTTAAAATTCTACGATCAATTACAATGTTATTACTTCTATAAAAACAGTTTGGAGGAGGTGGAGAAATTATCATAGGTTTGAATTGATAATTTTGTGTTGTATACGAGTACGAGTAAGATGATTAATTAAAGGTTATCAGTTTGAGGCTAATTGATGTTAATTTGCGTAATTGAACTGTTTACAGTTTAACCTTTTTCTCTATTTGTTTTCTTCCGGAAAATTCTTTATTTCTTGTGGTGATTGATCCAATTTTTTGTCCTCATTTGAGAAAGAAATGGAAATCTTGAAAAGTTCAATTTAAACTAACAAAAGACGATTATTTGTGGACAATATTTTAGCACTGAAAGATAATATTGAAAAAAGTAATCAAAGGTCATGGAGAAAACGAAGGCAATTCTATGGAAAATAATGGTACAGATATTGATAAAATGGACCGTGCCAAGTTGGTGTCATTAAAAAAGGGCAGGCGGAGGAGGAGGAGAGTAAAAAGAAGGAGGACAGACAGGAATGATGTCCCATTATTTTTATGGCAATTTTCAAGGCTACACTTTCCACACGGTTGACACATCTCGGCTTGGCTCATTTTGCATTGGCCAGTGCAAGACGGAGAGAGAGCAACATTATCGTTTTGCTCTGGTTTTAAACAAATCGGGTAATTGGTCACGGGAAGAAGTCATTCTCGGCTTCCACTTTTCTCCTCGAGATTTTAAGAAAGAACGAGAGCAGGGAATCTAAATTAGAATTAATAAGTGTGCTACTCTTAAAATTGTTCATTCATTTCGTTGCGGGAGGGAAGTTTTTTCGTTGGTCTTTTTTGTCTACTGTTATGACTGCTGCTCTTATTACGTATCGGTCGGTCACAACGCAATATAAGAATGGTTCATTAACAATTTCGTTAGATATCATTTTCAGAATGGTGATTCTTGTTCTCCAGTTAGGGAATTTGATATTTTGGTAAAGGTTGTGTTGGTAATTGTTCATATTTTGTTTGTATTTCTTTTCGCTTGTATCTTAATTTGTATTATTTCTTGAAGATTTATTTTTGAGCTATATTTTTCCTGTATAAAATATTTTTAGGCATAAAATTAATAGTATAATACTAAAATTTGTTATTTAATAGTTATTTATACAACAAGGTCGATAGGATATTATTAAACACAAGAGTCCTTTTAAGCCACGAGCGTAGCAAGTACCTTAAAGAAGGCCCGTGTGTAATAATGCTATCGACCATGTTTTATACAAAATGTTAAGCATTTTTAAATAAATTAACATAAAAATCTTAAATATTTTTCAAATTTCTGTGAAAATACATTTTTCTCTGTTCCACACTAATAAAATCTATACCTGCCTGTTTTACTTATAAAATATATTGATCGTAATGTGAGAAAAAGATAGAACATAATTGGATTTGAATAAATTTAAATTAATCAGTGTAACTGTTTCGCCTGAATTTAGTTAAACTTTATTGGTAATCGCTTTGGATTTCTCCGGTACAAATTCTAATATTTGGGTAATAGTTTTCAATGATGTTTATTTTTCTATTTCAAAACAAAATTTTGATTCGGAACAGAACTTTTAAATATTAAAATCCAAAACTGTAATCTGAGGGTGTCGAAAAATGTTCATCAATATTTTACAGTAAAACCTCCAGTGTCAAAGTTTTTAAAATACATGGGCGGTCCTTTACATTGCAATGAAAAAAGGTGTAGTCCCTTTTGCTTTATTATTTAAGTGAGACCTCCGTGAAAGAATTTTATCAAATCAGTTTCATTGTGCATGATTTAACTGTATTAGCGGATTGTTAAAAATTAAATATGAATATTTAATGAAACACCTACATCGGACCTCTCTATGAATTATGACTAATTAAACTATGTGCAATTTTGGGATGCCAGATATAATTCTCTTCCTCTCAATCCGTTCCCTTTCAACCAGAAACTGAGGTTTAATTTTGAATTTTATAAATGATGATTTTTATGTTATGTTAATTAAAAAACAATAAAATATTGTACAAAACACGGCCAATAAGCATTATTAAACACACATTTAATACTTTTATAGTAGTTTACGCAACTGTAGGTAATGGATCGTTTTTCCAAGTCGAGGTCCAAGTTTGACCGATAATGGAAAAGTACTTGGAAAAGTAGCATGAAATGTCAAATATTTTCTCTGTAAAATTTTGATACAATGGATATTTTTTTTGCAAATTTCTTGTGATAAGTGTAATCTTTGTGACTCGAGATTGAAGTTTTATCGTTTAGTTGGTTGTTTTAAGGTTATTCCAAATTTATATATGAAAAAATTGACAACATTAGTTCGGATTATTTAGGTTTTATTTGGAATTCTTAGGCTGTCATCAGGGCCCGGATTGACTTGTATGGGAATCTGGGCTTAGTTTATGACACTGTTATAACTTTTGACAGACTTTACCGCACTAGGGCGGTAAAGTACCACTTTGCCGCACGNTCCAAATTTATATATGAAAAAATTGACAACATTAGTTCGGATTATTTCGGTTTTATTTGGAATTCTTCGGCTGTCATCAGGGCCCGGATTGACTTGTATGGGAATCTGGGCTTAGTTTATGACACTGTTATAACTTTTGACAGACTTTACCGCACTAGGGCGGTAAAGAACCACTTTGCCGCACGCAAATCGAGCATTTTACCTGAATTGCACAACAAATTTTAAAACTAATAAAATCTCATCAATTGTTTTAATAATATTTTTGAAAATAAAAAGGAAAGTTTGTAAAAAACAGTATTGTTATTAATTAGATGAATTGGTCGAAATGTTTCCATAACTAACTAGACACCCTTTACTAGGCCTTTTGATAAAGATCAGGGTGAATATATAACTAGTAGAGTTGTGTACTGTATTTAAAGCAGAGAAAGAAAGAATGAGAGAGAGAGAGATAAAGAGGAAGAAAAAGAAGAGTCAGTTTTGCTTGTCCGTTAATTTAAATTAACCAGAGACTATTAATGAACTAGATCAAATGATGGGTGCTGGGCAGCGTAGAGTGGTGGCGGCGGAGTAAGAGAAGAAGTGGTGGTCAGAGCGGCATAGTGTTTTCTTGCTGTTTGTTGTTGATGGTACTGTATTCTGTGTGAATGAGAAATGGAAGAGAAGTGTGTGAGCTGAACTGATTTTTGCTCGAGTTAGCCAGCCATCATCTGTGAGCCGATAATAATTGCAAGAGGTTTATACTGTGGGATTGCGTGCAATTTTTCACAGACATTAATAACAACACTTTACCCAATTCCAGTTAAAATGGTAATGCACCCATCCAGCCGGCTAATGGCTACAATACTGGTGTGCTGATTGGTGTGTGGCTGGGTGAGTGTGCTGCGTGTGGAGGACTATACTGTAGTGTGTGGAGAGGAATGTTTAAAAGGCATTATGATAATGGAATTTGTGGGAAGGCGAGAGAGTAGAGTAGTAGTCTGTCTCTAATAAAAAGCAATGTCAATGGTCAACAGTTGAACTAAAATGAGCGGTTTGCCTGGCTTTGGGTACTACTAGTCAAGTGGCGGCGACAACCACCCTACCAATTTAACAAAGTTCAAATGCACAATTTTATGATTGGCTACGATTTTAATTCGGAGGTTTGGTGAATACTGGAAACAGCTGCCTTCTGATAATAAATCGCGTTTTTTTATACTGGATTTGTTTATGAAATTCAATAAAATGGGTGTTTGCAAATATTTTAATCCCCATTCCACTGGGTAATAGTCGACTTTATTGGTTTCCTGTTTTATCAATTCCCACGTGTGTGATTTAAATATCCAAATATTTCTGTGATTGCTCTAAATTTAGAGCTGTTTTTGTACATGATAGGGTTTTATTTGGTTCTTATTTGAGAACATTCTATCAACCGGAAGGAATAATCTAAAGAATCCCAATAAATTAATTAGAGTTTTAAGTTACATTAACATAAATTAGCAATTAATGTTGCTTAATTTAGATAAACTTATCATGTTTACTTTTTATAATTGAATCCCATTTGAAAATTGAATTATTAGATCGTCCCATATGAATCTTTACACCTTGAGCGGGCTAATTTCGATCGTTTACCAAGACAATATCATTCATTGTAATGCAGTTTTTATTAATAATTTCTATAGCTATATATGCTACCTATTATTATAAATCAAGTTTTAAAGTTTAGCTACTTTAATAGTATTTTATACAATTTTGTATAGTAATAGT
>JXOV01038924.1:0-11775 GCA_001014945.1 Clogmia albipunctata
ATATTTGCAGCTATTTTATTTGAGAAATTACCAGGGTTATTAAAATGATAAATCTTATTTTTCAATAATTTCAAATACTTACCTTTATATAATATTTTTCAATTGTTTCTTAGATGGCAATAAAACATTATCTCGTATAATTTTCATATTTATTTCTTTTTCATAAATAACTACAAAATTTCTTACTCTTTGCTCAAACCTAAGTCGTTCTGATTTATCAGAACTATTCATTTTTCACGTTACTCTCCGCGTTTACTTTTTATTGTTATAATTATTAGTTTTCTCGTGTAATTTTAAAAATATAATATTTATAGTGTTGTTTTTACATACTTTTTTTTTTGTTATATTGTAGTAACCATATTGTAATGCCTTTCGCCCTACAGTCGTCTCTCCACTCTCAAATACCTACTCGTATATTTACAAAATTGGGGGGAGCGGCGGCCGTTACATTTATTATTTAGTCGACCTAACTGAAAGTTCAAACTCTTGTCTGGTACTCCTCGTCATCTCGCACTATCATCACAAATATGCACAAAATAATGCTAATCATCTTTATAACACAATATATATTTATTTATGTAAAAAATGGGATATCAATTTGATATTGGGACAACATCAACTTAGCGTAAGTAGACCGAAATGAAGCGAAGGAAGGAAGTTCGGTGGCTAATCTTTTAAAAATAAAATGACGTCCTTCGAAATCAGTCTATTGTTTCGAAGAAACTTTGCAAAAGGACACAAAAGAGAACAAATATTGGATACGATTGATATTTAAAGGAATGATCAATTGACGAGGTGCATTTACCTTGGTCTCTCTTCTCCTTCAACCACATAAAACTTGTGTTTTAATTCCTTTACGAGATATATAATTGATTTTATTTGATGACTAGTTTTAAAATGTAATCTCAGTAAAATTTGAATAACCTCAAAATATACATGTTTCGTACAAAACAAAGAAGACCGTATTCCTTTTTATAGTAAATGCCCTCCTTAAGATACAAAAATTAGATTCTCACTTTCTGACTCAGTCAACTAAATGCTATTTCTTTACTGGATAATTAACGGTTATTACTTTCATACATTTTAAGGTTAGTTTCAAAGCAGTAGTTGTAGATTATTATAATTATTTATATTTATAAATGGCAAGAAGACTTTTATATCCATTCTATTGCATATCCTTCATATGTTTATAATTCGAGTATTGGCCACAGAAAAAAGACAAACGCAAAGCCCATATCTTAATTATTTAGCTCACTTTACCGACAACCTTCTTTGGGGCTTGCTTCAACTTGATCACTTAAATATGTTTACATCAAACCCCCTAGTCTTCTCATTTAAAAAATACAAATTATTACACCATCCTCCATTCCTTGCCTATAGTATTAGTAATACATATCTATTTACAGAGATTCATTCTTTATGTTTTTTTTTATTTGATCCTCTCACATTGTATAAAATGCACCGTCATTTATTCGCCATCTTGCTTCTCACGTTAAATCACTAAAATTACACTTTTTGTTTTTGTTTCCTTTAAATATAATAAACATCGTCAACGACGTCGTAGAAATTTATCTCCTGTGTATACCATTGAGGGTATAAATTTAATTTATTATTATTCGTTACCGACTATTAGCCAGTCCTGTAAAATAACCACTTCGTCGACTGCGCCAATTTCTTGTTATATATCACAAACCCTTACCTTTTTTGTTTAATTTTGCCTATCTTTCCTCTTCGAGTATTAATAAAATGACTACAATTCGCTTTTTGTCTTCTTCTCCCTCTTCTCCAAATCAGTTACTAAACCCTGCTCTCAACTTACACATTAATAAACTAACTTAATCATCTCCTCCAGGTAATACACACACATATGTTTATCTTAAACAACGGCAGCAAATTGTAGATGAAATTAGTAAAATGTGATGAATAAACACAAATGCAGTCGCTTAAACGCTTTTGAAAATACTTTTTCTCTGTTTAACCTAGGTCCTCTTTTCAGATCGCTTATCTTCTTTTTACACTCCTATCCTGGTTACTGTTGTGGTTCTCTAGCGGGAGTAGCAAAATTAGTGTTAACCGCAATTGTAGCAAGTGTTGTATACGTGTAAAATACGCAATAAAAATATAAACAAATCAACAAGTCTATTATATACAACTGTCCGGATGCTGACTCTGTTTCCTTTTCGATTTTGGCTCCTTCGGATGTTGCTCTATGGACGGCCGCCTGGGATTGCCCAGGGTTACTAAAGCGCTGGCCACCGCCAAACCAGTCACCTGACCGGGCGGAGTATATTGATGGCCACCTGAATTAAATCATAATTAAGTTAAAGGCTTATCCTTTTCAATCACTTTAATCTAAAATCAATAAAGTTTAATTCAATATTAGTTTACGTAATGGTAGATAACGTTTTACTTTCTGAGTCGAGTGAAAAAGTTGTTATTTGTAATGGAAAAGACTGGTAAAGTAACATTGCCTATATGTTACGTATTACGTTTTGTGCAATTCCAAACTATTATTGGATATAAAAATTGAACTTTTTCTTTAAAATTTGTGTAATATGTTAATTGTTATATTCCAATTACTATTTTTCAAAAGCAATATTCCAAGTTAACTGTTTTGACATACAAAATCTCTAAAGTTGTTAAAAATTATGTTTGTGAGTACACAATGTACTAGTTACAAATATAAGATAGAGAATTGTCAAAATAATCTCTGGATTATTTAATATAAATATAAAATATTTTAGAAATAGTATTTTAATTTAAATATAATAACTTTTGTTCGGATTTTTTCTTGACTTGTTTATGAATTTACATTAACTTTATGACACTGTTATAATTTTTGTTGCACTTAAATCGGGGTTTTATCTGCCGGAATCGCACAAAGATACTTTATCATTATATTATAGAAAAAAAAACACTAACCTGTTGGAAGCCTGACTAGAAGAGACAGAACCGCTGCTCTGTTACCACTGCATGGTTCCAATGCAATTGGACTAGGCGCGTCCTTTTTCCTCTTCTTCGCCATTGTCGTTATATTTTCAATTGGAGATAATTCCACCAACTCCCTATTTTCAATCTCAACCAGCACCTAAATACAGAAAAGTTTTCACAAAGTTCTTCTTATAAAGTTGCAAACTTTTAATCTGACCTGTGAAAATGGCCTCGATGCCATTTGTTCCATTTCCACAAACAGTCTTTGCCGTCTCCGGAACATGTCATATTTCTGTTTTATCTTCCACAGACAAGCTGCCATGAACAGTAGCAAAATGAAGCAGCTGGGAAATGAAACCAAATTAGCCTCCACAAAAAACTTTACAAAACTAACAATCATACCACGAAAACGTGATGAAAAACTGCTGTAGATTCAGTTTAGGATACTGTGAGAACGCTATTTGTATCCAGAGGGGCGGATGAAAATCATAAACGTAGACATAGAACGTGGTTAGAGTGATATTCCCGTCTATACCAAATGCGTATTCCGTTTTCGAGAAGCGATGTCTAAACGTTGAGCAATTTACCGCTGCAATCAGAGGCCTTTCTGTGCCTCCTGCATTTCTTACTGTTATATTCATCTTTGCAGGAACACTACAGATTATGGAAAAGTCCGCATCAATATCGGACTTGATTGGGGAATTCCTAAAGTTGATTTGTGTAAAATGACGATCGTCTTTCTTCGAAAGGTTAAACGTGAACTGGTAGTCTATTGTCAGGTCGTAGTAACAGGAGCCCTTGCTAGGGTCTCCGTGGTAGTGATTAGTCGCGTCACACTTTTCACAGTGATCTCCTGCCAAACCCTTAGTACTGCAGTAGCACTTTCCCGTTTCACTATTACAATGGGTCGCTTGCCCGTTGCATTCACACTTCTGACAGGTCCCTCCATTCACAGGATTTCCCCAGAAACCCGGCTTACATTTGTCACAGTGCGGTCCAGTTGTGAGATTATGACAGGGTTGAACACAAGTCTTACCGTCCTTACAAGTACTATGTCCATTGCACTGGCAATGGGGGCAGTTTGTAAAGTGCCATCTATGAGAATTACACTCCATATCTTCGTGAGGTCCCCTATCTCCGCCCGGTAGACACTTCCCTAAGCCGGTCATAGATCCATCGTCACACCATCCACATGCTGGATCATCTCGGCACTGCACACACGTCTTATAAAACCCACACTGTGACTTACCAGTAACGGCAGCCCTACACTTAGCCGACAAGGTAGTCCACTCCCTACACTGTCCATACGGAAAACTAGCTGTGTAGGCATTCTTATCGACACACCTCTGCTCATTCTGACACCAGATACACTCTCCCTGAGTACAGTTATCGCAACTGGTCAAGGCTGCACAAACCGGAGAACAAGCTGAAGGGTCTGTAATGAGGCCTATGTCGATCCTCTCAAACGTAGACTTACATCTACTGGCTTCATAGTCCCATCGACACTGGAAATTCGCTGTGCACGCTTGACAGTTGTGAAGTTGCCTACATAAGGGCTCTGGATCAGCTTGACAGCTATCTAAGGATAAGATAGGGTAGATGCTGATGGCGTTACTATCTTCAGAGTAAGCCTCTCTACACTTATCTTTCAGACAAGTTCCATTACCACAGTAGGTACAATCGAATGAAGTTGAAACACAACTCTGGCAGTCTGACATCTCACTACAACGCTCAGTATCCCAGAGATGCTGTTGAGTCATCTTAATTCGACTCTCCTCCGGACAAGTAAGATAGTGATCTTGATCTGAGCTCATTAGGAAACTTTTCTGAATATTAGCCACATTAACACACTTTGAAGTCGCAACTTCCCAGACACACTTAACTCCTGGCCTAGAGTTGAGACACAGTTCCTGTTTCGTGTAATGATGGCAAGTACCAGGGGTGTATTTAATCATATCAGAAATCATTTGTCCATCAAATCCACCATAAATGTATAGGGACTTGTTAAAAATGACTGCTGAATGACCAAACCTCGCTAGATCAACCCTTAAATCATCTGGCATCTCCTGAATGTGCCAAGAGTCACAGATCACGTCGTAGACTGCCAGTTCTCTACTGTAGCACTTGGCTCCGAAGCTGTGCGAAGTGTCATTGTGCGTGTTACCTCCAAAGACCATCATCAAACCCGGAGATATGAAGTTGGCGGTATGCAGGAACTTGGCAGTGGCTGCCGAAGTCAGTAAGGTCCACGACTTTAACGCGTGATCGTAACTATAAAGCCTATTACTAAGCATTTGACTGCTTTCACTTTCCGAAATTATACCACCGTACACGTAAATCTTCTCCGTTAGGGAATCATAACTTGCACTGTGTCCATAACCACCTTTCACTGGAAAACCTTTAGTGTCCACGATTCTCCACTCCCTGGTCACGAAATTGTACTCTTGCACTGTATTTAAATACCCAAACTGGGGCGAATGACCGAAAATAACCACCATATCCTGGAACGTATTCCCCTTCTTCCCATTCACGTCATAACTTGGCACTAGGGTAGCTGAATGTCCTGCCGTTTTAATCGGCTCGCACCACCCGTAAGTAGACGTACAATTGTCCGTCTTCACTATAATGTTCTCCCATATTTTGGCATTCACATCGAACGCCCACAATTCACTGCACACCCCCTTTTTCCCAATCACTCCACCATACATAAAGATCTTGTCCCCGTACATCACTGTCGAAGCCCCGTACCTCATTTCGGGATAATTAGGACCATCCACATGCACTGTCTCCCACACATTCCCGTTAAAGTCGTACGTGTTGAGCAGCTCTCCATTTCCGTGCCTCTCTCCTCCGATTATGTGCAAAGTGTCCTTCCACACGGCAGCTCCATGCGAGGCGCTTCCTGGCGGTGGATTCGAGTCGGGCTGAATAGTCTCCCAATAACCATACGACTCCAACTGGCTGCAATCAGTACCCGCAAAGCCAGAGTTACAGGAACAAGAACTGGAATCACTCCTACAAACACCCTGTCCCACTTGAGCTGAACAGTTGTTGGGACACTTTTCAATATGACAAGCCTCGCCAGTCCAAGCCCGATGACAGTAACATTTACTTCCGCGACACTCTCCATTGCCCGAGCAAGTTAAACCTTCAAAGAAAAAGAACAATTATAATAAAAGTCTAATAAAAAGTCTAAAATAGTTATTTTTGCAACAAGGGTGTAAAATAAGCGGATTTTTAACGAGGAGACGAGTGTGAATTACGAGCCAATAGGCGAGTTTTTCATCGTTTGCGAGTAAAAAAACGGATTTTATACCGAGCGGGATATACATTTTTTGTAATTTCCTTAAAAAATCGCGTATAACTAATTAAATTTAAAGTTTCAAAAGTCTCTACCTGAACGGTTATTTGAACGTTATAACGGCCAGGACTAAAAATTGTACTGTTGGAGCTGAATTTTATTCGTCAATTATAATTTTTTTCATTAGTTGAATAGAAATTGAAAATTTTCACTTGCGCAAAAAAGTGACGGATTATGAATCTCAAATCGAAGACAAAAGCTAACCTTTTGATACGAAAGTGCACAAAAATATTTTATAATATTTATAAAAAAAAAAAAATTATCTTGCAATTCACGTAAGGGAAATAGGGGGGGGGGGGTGGTACTCTTAACCTCAGACAACGGGTTTTTTTGACAATTCAGTGACTATACTTTACTCAAATGTGGTATTCATAAAATACAGTTGTTAATGATATATTTACATTCTAGTATGTTTTAAAATGATATTCGAACTTGTCTTTTTTTCAATAAAAAAATTCGAAAGATCGAATAACCGTACGATCTGTGAACTGTAAAAACAACATAACCTTCCCCAATATTTCTTGTCGCCAAATTTAAAAGGTAAAAAAACAGTTTAGAAACAATAGTTTACGTAACGTAGATAGTAAAAAAACAAGGACCAGCACTTACAGTCTTGTGAACTACGTTTTTTGTAATATCTTTATAAAATGAGAAAAAAAAATTAATTCGGAAATTGTATAACGTTTTTTTGTTTTTCTCTGCTATATAATAATTTAAAATAAAATTTATATACATGTTGTTTTTATTTGCCAGATGCAAATGCACAAAAGTAATTAAAGACATAATTTGAAAATAAATAATAAATATTTTAATAATTGATATAAATAAAGTAGTTAGTTATCTTACTACCATAAGTAAGAATTAAAAATTCAAGAATTTTTTTTAAACTAAGAATATTTACATGATTAATATTAACATAAATGAAATTTAATTAGGTACTCAAATTAAATTTAAAATTGGCAAACTTTTAGAAACGTGGATAAAACTTTAAAAGAAAAAAATACTTAGACTATTTATAAATATGGACTGAGAAACAATGTATTAAGCTATATTATTAAAAAAAAGACGTAATATCAAATAAAGATACAGTAAATGCATGTTATATTGTATATTATCAAATAGAGCTTCTAATTTTCTTTGTTTTAATTAAATCTTGAAAAAATATTTCAAAAATCATGGTAAAAAATTTAAATTTTTAGCTTAATACATTGTTTCTCAGTCCATATTTATAAATCAGTTTTTCCGCAAGTTGATAAAAGTGCACTCGACCCTATTGTCTTTTAAACGCGTCCAGTAATAATTCAACGACCGTATAAAGATGTGATCTGATTCTTATCTCTTTATCGATAAAGATAAGGTTTGTAGTACTAAAATCAACTTTAATTCGTTTATTTTATTTCGGAATGAAAAAATCAATATAAACACTCTTTTATTGTGTATTGAATGGGTACGTAAAAATAGATTTATTAGATCATAATATTGAAGTTTACGATTTCCGATTTTAAAATAAATAACCATAAATCTTATTTAGAATCTAAATATAATTAACCTATATTCGGATGCCATGAAGAAATCCTTTAAAAGACAATTATTAAAACCTTAAGAATTGTGAAACTTATCAATGAAATTCATTATTACATATTATTTTACATATAAATTAATGAATAATAAGACTAAGTTGCTATTAAGTGACTAATAATACACTCAAAACATATAGTCATGAAAAGTACAAAACATGTTGGTTGAGGTTAAGACTTCCCGTGTTCCTTAAAGGAATATAAAAGGGAAATTTTATTATACAAGACTAAGTTCCTAATAATAAAATAGTAATTCAGGCAACGGTAGATAATGAAGTACTTTGATAGTCGAGTAAGAAAGAAAAAATAATGATAATAGAACGAGACTGACAAAGGCCAATTCCTAAACATAAACGCAAAAAATTCAAGTATATTCCTAAAATTTTTTTTTTTTAAAACTTTTTTTTATAATTTTAATTGTTATTTAGTAAATTGTTAATCATTAAAAATAATAAAAAAGAAAATGTGTTTTGAATAACACTGACAAAGTTAGTATTTTATCGCACTAGGGCGGCAAAGTGTCACTTTTCCGCACGCAAATTGAGGGTTTTACCTAACTGAATTGCGCAAAATAAATTATTATTAGAAAAAAATAGTTATTTCTTAATGAAATTCCAATTGATAAGCAATTTATCAAGAAAAAACTGTAAATGTGATTAGATTCATATTATGAATTATGAAGAAAACACCGATATTTTAAATAAAAAATATGACTTACTTGAATCTATAGTTGGGCACCCATTAATTTTGTACGAGATATTAAATCCTGACATATTGTACGCATCGTCACTGAAAAAGTGTAGCAGAGCGGACCCTGAATGGGCGACAACCTCTGGAATTCTTCGAATTGTGAAGTTTTGTCCTCCTAAAAAACGAAAAAATTGTAATTTAAGCTTAATTAATTTTAAAGGAATATTACTTGTGAGTCCGCTGAAGACGGCTAGGAGAGGGGACTCGACACTGTCCCCGTCGTAGACGTAAAGGTGGTCCCAACCGCATTCTGTGGCGAACTCCTCGAGATGAATTCGAATTGTGGTCGGTTCTGAGCGACCCCCAGTCGCCACCCCGTGGTTGTGGTGGTGATGATGGTGGTGGCTGCCCGGGACGTATCCCCGCGCGTCGATCAACCAGCTACACTTCACGCCAATCGAGTAATTCCCGATTCCGTCGTGAATCGATCCAGCGAGATCTGTCAGTCTGCAAATAAAAAAAAACAAAAACACCATAATCAAGCAAGCGTTGTACCGTTTGTTTTCTTTTATTCAAGTGTGCATGTGTGTGAGTCACAGATTTTATAAACGCAACACTCATTTACCTGACTTTTCCGCCACAGAACTGGCACTCTGAGCCCTGCCAGCCGTCCTTGCAGAGGCAGGTACCGTTCCTGCACACGCCCCCATTCATACAGGCGCCCCCAAGGCTTCCCAATGTCAGTGCCCCACTTTGGTTGAAACTGGCATTGTTGTTGTTGCTGGTGCTCAGGTCCAGAAAAGAGCTGTGCAGACTGGTGATCTGCTGCTCCTCGTCCACGCACTTGGCCTCTCCGCCGCGGTGGTGGGGCAGCAGAACTGCAACGCTGACCAAGAGGGTTGCCAACATTCTGCTGTCACTCTTCATCTTCTTCTGGAATAGCAATGAAAATCGTGCAAAACACTCATGAAAACCACCAAAACCACCATTCCCATCAGATACTGGGCACTCTCTAAACACAGGACACTAGATAACAACACAAGGTAGCGAGATATTACATTTTAAGGGCAGAACTTATGGGAAATTCGAGAGAAAATGGCAAAGACAAAACTTTCTACTTTTCCCCAATTTCCAATCAGATTCTCCGGACCCCTTCTCAACCAGCACATAGCGTCAACACTTACGAATGAGGATTAGCCAAAATATGTTGCACAAACATTAAAAATCGTGAAAATTGTTTTTTCAATTTTATTTTTGTATTTTTCTATTGATAAATGACATTTTGAACAACAAATGTCACTTTCAAATAATATCGACTCGGAAAGTCACTTACAAAATTATTCAATTTCTATCGTTATAACTGTGTCAACATACATATTTATTTAATTAAATTTACATTTTCATAAATTCAATCCTGCTCTTCTTCCGCTTTATAGGATTTATTAACTGCGAAAGAGAAAGGCTAATGAAAATATAAATGAGTGCAATTGAGAAAAAATTATTTCAAAAACGTTTAAGTTTAAAAAATTCCATAAACGACTTTTTCAAAAGCTTTGAAACATTTAATTAAAATAAACCAAAAGATAGTTAAAGTGGGATTTGTTTACCATTTTTTATCAACACAAACACAAAGATTTCTTTGAGGTGATTGAAAGTGTATAAAAGTGAAAATAGACGACCTAAGCTTTAATTTCCTTTATTTAGTTGTATATTTATGCATTTTCTTCTGCATTCTTTTCATTTACTTTATAAAAATGATTCAACACACTAATACTTAATTTTCTTATTTTTTATTCATATTTTTAGTTATTCACTTTTCATTTGAACAACCAGAAATGTGTTTATTTGCATAATGGTCGTAAAAAGAATCAAATAGTACATGTGATAAAAGTGAAATGTGAAAATTGCAAGTGATTTCCATTTATTGGCGGCGTTTGTTTCATCTTTCATTGAAAACGTAAGTGAAGAATGATGAATGGGCGGCGAATTTGCATGCAAAGGCGACTGCGATGGTTTAACTTTATGCTAGGTAGGAGATAGGAGTCATTAGACCTGTGTTACCTTGAAGGTATTTTATGCACTTTGCCTTTTTTAATCCGCTCTGACAATTTAAGTGCATTTTGTCGTTATCTGTGCGGCTAATTCTATGGAAAGATTAATTGTTTCGCTTGTTCACAGCAAAGCGGACAATAAAATCGATGCAATTTTCGAGTTAAAATTAAAATTGTGGGAAATCTCGAAGCTGGGGAGGAGGAAATTGATTGCCCCAATTTGTCCACCACCATACAAAACGACGATTACTTCCTTCTCTCGTTGCTCACACTTTGAAGTGCAGCAAAAAATCATTTCGTTGATAACAATTTATTCCCGCATTTAATAGTTTTTCTCGGTCTTAAATCTCTGACCGGCTTTTTTGTTTATCTGATGATATTTGAGGCAGAGCAGTGTTTTAGTCACGTACGCATGTTTGTTCCTAGAATACAGAAAACTCCCCATCGACAAAACTGCCTATTAATAAGTTAATTTAAAATTATTAAATAATGACCATTTATAGATATTTTAGTTTAGAAAATTGTCATGAATTGAATACTGATACTTACCAAAATTCTTTGTCTTTAAATTTAAAAATATATTATAATGAATATTTGTTCATATAACGTATTTGTTTATGTGCAACAAGTCTTCAATTTTTAATGATCAGAATCAATTTGAACAATTTGACAACGACTATATCATATAACAAAATTAGCCATTACCTAAAAGTTTACGAACTAGGTTTTGTGCAATTCCTAACAAAATCCGATAAAAGGAAATTTTAATTCTGAATTTGTTGAACGTTTTTTGGCTAAAATTTTATATTAACTCAGAATTCATTATTATTTAATTGCAATCATTTACTTCGTATTATAGTATGTTGTTATATAATAATAATACACTGAAAACAAGTAGTCATCGAAATGTCGAAAACCCGTTGGTTGAGGTTGAGACCCCCATGTTTCTTACAGGAATTAAAAGGGAAATAGTATGTGGTTATTAAATAGTTTTTTAATGACACTATACCCCACATAAATTCGGAGTTTTTCCTAAATGATTTTTAGAAGAGATACAAGTGAAAATTTTGAATTTTGAATTTTGATTTACTAGTTGAAAAAGAAAACTATTATTATTATGATGAAAGTGTGAAAGGGATGGTCTTCTTCGTACAATATGTGTTCT
>JXOV01038998.1:420-10587 GCA_001014945.1 Clogmia albipunctata
CACGTGGGCTTTAAAGAATTCATAATAGCACTCTTGCTATAATATCGATTTTGACAGAACAAATTTGAGTGTCATAATATCAATTTTAAGCTACAAAAATGCATAAAATAAATTAACTTAGAACAGAAAACAATGTGATCATTTTAAATTCAAATTTGAAATTTAGTTCTTTGTTACACAACTAATTTTTGTTCACATTTTTTGCACATTGTTTAAATAGTAATTGTTCATTTGCAAAATCATCTAAATCAAAGAGACGATATGTGTTTTTCAATAATCGTTGCATTTAGTACAATAAATAATACAATAAGAAAACTACTTCTATATGAATTTGATCAATTTGATGAAAATGCCCTTAAGAATTCATTGTGATACTCGTAGAAATACCTCTTTGACAGAAGAAAAACTAGAATCGTAATATCAATTTATGTAACTAAAATGCACAAAATTCTTTAGTTTATAGAAGTGGGTAAATAATTTGTGATTTATAAAGATTAATACAAAAATAACCTAATATATATATATATTAAAAATTAATGAAAAGTGCCTTACCAATGGCATTCTGGCGGTACAAGCTTTTTTAGCTCTTCCAAGCTCTTCTCTGAACGATATTCTTGAATAAATGCCACCGTTACGACTATAATAATGGCAATTGTTATGCTGACAGCATCATCAAACTGTTTCATACATATGCTAACTAATGCTGAGCCCAGGAGCAGCAAAATAAGTGGGTTCTTAAACTGTTCTATGTATTTTTTCCACGTTGGCTCTTCGTCTGGGGCATGTAGCTCATTATATCCTACTATTTTTGCTCTGCTTTTAGCTTCCGACCATCGCAGCCCAGTTCTGACATCCACCCTTAGCCGCCCCGCTACCTCACTGGCTGACAATGTGGACGATTCGACAGTTGTCAGTAACATCTCTTTCTCAAAACCGACACTGTATAAACCGCTGTCGTCACTCTAAAACAGAACAAAAAATTACATTATTATAAAGAATGGATGTGAAAAGAACATTATATTGCCGGGTTACATAAATTTTATAACGGAAAACCACCCCACTTTCAATGGTCCATTAAAGTAGCATATAATCCGCTTCAGTCTTATTCCCTTTTTCATGTCAAAAGGAAACATAAATTCTATTCTGAAAAGTGTCCAAATTATCTTCCTCCATGTCAATTTTAATCCCTATTCATAATGAAAATATCGATTTTTATCATCAACGACAACACCATTTACTTCCTGAAAATGTTTGGTAGACCTTTCAGTTATTAACTTAGTTTAAATAAAAATATTCAGTCACTGAATGTGAATTTATTACAATGGTAATGGTCATGGTCATGGTGAAATACAATTTTTTTATTAATTGTAACTTTGATGGCCGATTTAATTTATTGTTATTTATCATAATTAATTCTTAATTCAATTTACCACATCGTTAACTTTAATACATTATCAAACTTACATTACTAAAACGACAATACCATTTGGCTAAATAGAAATATTACATGCTGATAACTCAATATAAATTAATTGGTTTTATGGTGTCAGCATGAAACACAAACAAACAAATCTTAACTATGTATTTGTTAGCATGTAATTAAAAGCTTGTTTAAATGAATACAAATATTAAAAATCATTACACGTTACTCAAAACAAGTCATTTTAATGTTAAAGCAATTAAATCAAACTTTCATTTACAATTTTCAGTCCGGTCATTTCTTGCCAATTCAATTTCAATTTCAAATATAGTAAATAACAGCAGTTGATGTTTGTCTGTGCTTGTCAGGTCGACTTGTTAATCAAACTGATATCATCTAATAGAAATAGCCCTCATCAATTTGCAATCAACACCCAATAACGACAAAAGGCTTTATGTTTTAGACCAAAATATTAATGAACAAATGGAACTGTGCTATTGCTCTTTAGATATTGTGTTAGATAAAGCGAATGTTGCAGCAAATAATGTATGATTTCGATAGAAAAATTAACTATAGTTTTAAAAAATGACAAACTCTTATTCTTACTTTAATATTTCGAATGGAAAAATATTATAATAATATACAAGAGTTTAAAAGAGGTTAATATCAGTGGCCCATAAACATTCTATAAAAATATATATTTTTTACTATTATTTATAAATATTTTGAATTCTTTCAACTAAAATATTGTCTATTTAGAAAAACTTTTTAAATTTAAAAATAAGCAGATGATTAACAGTTCCACTGTTCCACTAATCCTTGAACTGTTTACGCTTGACAACAAATTATGATAAATTTGGTTAGCTTGGCATAGTAAATTATCGATTAAAGGAAATTAATCTACTAAGGACACAACCTGTGGAAAATTAATCGCCAATTAACCAAATGAGTGGGATAAAATGAGTTCTTGACATACACCTGCTAATGTGAAATATTATCGTCCCGTTAAAAGGTCCCCCAATCTTCACGTCATGTTCAAAAAAAGGCCTGAGAGATATTGACTTAATGCCAATCCCTATTTTCTTAATAATAATCAAGAAGACTACACCAGAAAATAGGAAATATCAAAATGCTTTTTAAATTCTGATATAAAACTTATTTCATCCTAAAACGCTTTATTACCAATAACAATGTATTTATACATTTAAATTATCATTATATTTTGTATTATTCTAAAAGGGTGGCTTCGTGATTATTTCAGATTAATATTATATATTTTTCACGTGAGATACATATTTAATACCACAATTTATCCATGAGTTATATCTTGAAAGTTGTTTGTTCAGAATCAAAGGATCTGTATTCTTTTATTCGTATAAATAAACGTTTAAAGGAATATTTTCAACAAAATCGTATACATATTTCAAGCAAAAATATGCAATCGATAAATTCTTTGTCATTCTTCACTGCGCATTAAAGTTAGCTAAAAGCCACAAGGGAGGACTTTTACGAGATTCGGTGCACCAAAACGGTTTATTATATAGATAAACAAATAGACAATAAAACCCTTCCGGGTCGTTCACCGTCTATGATAAAACAAATAATTGAAAAATCACGAAAATAATCAAACTTCACAAAATGGCGTGTCTTTAATAATAAAATAACAGACACAAAATAGATTTTTAACATTATTTTGCATTATTTAAAGATAATAGCTTTCGCTTTTCAAAAACTAGAGGTAAATTGTAATAATTTTTAACATTCAAGTAAAATAAATAAATATTAAAATCTGTATTTTGATAATATTTTTACAACTAATATTTTCAATTGTTGGAGATTCTTAAACTCAAAGGTGATTTATCAATGAAATGAACGGGAAAAATAAATTAATTTGCCTGTCTAATCAGCAAACAATTTCAATATCGCTTGTTAAAATGGTTAAGTTTATCAAATTAATTCAAATGATTTAATTGTCCTAATAATTGTACAATTGCCATCTAAATTAACTGTTCAATAATTACCATTTACACATATTTTTTTAATTCAGTTCAATCTTTGGAGAAATACTTTTCTATTAGTTCGAGGTCTTTTTTTATATTTATACAACAATTTGTAAACAATGCCACACAGAATTGGATCAAAATTTAAAAGAGCAGAATTTTGTATCGGTACAATAGAGCCTTATAGTGACCAACCAAACTTAAAGGTTCCATGACTGCTTTTAAAGATAATAAAATAATTCTAAAAATATATAAATCTAGAAGAATAGTTTATGGACGTTTTTACGCATACAAATTCTAGACAAAGAATGAAATCAGCATTGAAAAAAACTGTAATATTATAAGATTTCAATATTTCGATATACATATCACAAAAATAGAGAACCATATTTCACAGGTATTTGATACTTTGAAATAATGAACGAATGAAGTTATAAACTTATAAAACTTGTATTGCACGTATTTATTATCAATGTATCATAAAGTCTGGTTGTTATATAATAGTGTTGACAATCGTTTGATCAAATTTCGTTTTTAATCAATAATTAATCGCGACATAAAGCACTTGTATACATTGAAAATATTAATATATTCGCCATATTTTTAAAACAAATTTCATTAACAATAATAAAATAAGATGAAGGAATTGATTATAAATGTCATTACTTTTAATATTATATATAATATTTTTAATATGTACTAAAATAAAATTAATGTTCATAGTTCATGGCTGTTCAGTTAAGGAAATAGAATATATATTTTAATCATTTAAGAAGAATAGAGAGCATTGTGTTTATTTTGGCAAGATCGTATTTTATGCAAGACTTTCTTTAATTTAAAACCTCTTAACCAATTTTTATTTTGGTTTTATTTATACAATTCGGAGTTGAAACAGGGGATTGAAGTATTTTGAAGCACTAGTGCTATAAAATCGTCTTTAACATCAATAAATATTAGTGTCATAATATTAATTGAATTAGAAATTATCAAGTATAAAATAAAATATTCGCTCAACTTATTTGTAACCTGAAAAAACATTACATATTAAATGTATTTTCCGATGTGTAACGATTGTTTAAAAACCTTTTTTAATACGAATCTCAACAACGATCAACTACAAAACATCAAACAAATTCATTAAATTAAGGAACAGTAAAATCATATCAAAGAAAAAGTAATTTCTTTCACCGTACTTGTAATAGCCAATTTAAATGTGTTCTCCATTAAAATCTTCCAACTATCCACTCCATTGCGACTAAGTATCGCCTTGACGACCAAAGAATTGAACTAAACATATCAATTTAATATGCCATCTAAATTTAACGATTTAAATAATCAATAAACACAATTAAAAAGCGTTTATGTTCATTTTTGGTAAAGACAATGTTATAAAATCATCTATTTATGACTTCTCCCTCTTTATAATCTAAATATTTGTGATTATATTTAAATTATAAACCGCTAAAAATTCTCCCTTTTATAATTTTATAGAAACTAAATGAATATGGGGCTTTGATCTCGCCGCCCCCTCTTATTACAAGGACTTTCAAGTGATAATTGTAGTTGTAACAACAGTTGTAATCACTGATAATGGACAGTTTGAGTGACAACCCCTCTTTTAGGAACGAAAAGGGAAAAACGTGTCATTTCGTCCCACGTGAACTTTTTTCCTCAATTCAATGCTTTGGCATTTCTATTCTTATTGAAGACTTATTGACATACAGGTATATACAATTTTCAACAACTTAATTTTCCATATATGTTATATAAAAGAGATCGTATAGACCTGGAGAACTTTTCTAATAATTTTATAAATTTAATATACAACACAAATGCTAATTTGAAATAAATATATCGATTTTTAACTTCATTGGAAATTAGTTTCACTTTATTTATTTACAAATTTAATATTTAAAGTTCTATTAGTAAGTTACAGGATATGTTATCGTCTAACGTTAATTGATGAAAATTAAATTTAACACAACAAAATTTCTGCTAATATTAAATGGTGTATAATTCAGGAACCTAATAAAAAACAAGTTACAAGTGACTGTAGAAAATTAATTCAGAAAGCGATTCATCTAAGTGGAGCAAGTAAATCTAATTACAGGAAACGCAAGTACATTTGTAGTGAAATGAATTCCATTGTAGTTTCAATTAAATGTTTCTTGATTCGTCGTGTTTTTCGATCGATAATTGTGATTCAACTCTTGTTTAAAATCTGAGAATAATAGTTTAAGGGGGAGTACACTGAGAGACAAGGGTTGTGGAGTTGCTTCTCTATACTTTTGCCACGACTGAGACGAGATGTGAAATAAATGCTAAAATAAAATGGATTCTCCTTATGAAAGTCTAGAATAAGATACCATCTTCGGACTATTGCTCCCCCCTCTCCTTCTTCTCTTGTACTCCTTATCCACTCCATTGGAAATCTTTTCCTTCAACATTAAATTAAGTAGCTTTAACGTTTAACCGGGGTTTTCGGCAAATCACATAGGAGAAGATACATGGCCCGATTTTCCGATAAATTCTTGTTTGTTTGCTCACCGCAATGGAGTCGGTTCGAAGATGGTTTGTGGACTTGCTTAGATCCACTTTTGTGGCCGCCTCGTCCTCCTGCGACAACTGTTCATACTTTGAATAATCAACGGTATTATTGTAGCCTTTTATGAGTTGGTTGTTATTTGCCGCGTTGTTGCCACTGTTTTTCATCATTTTCTCATATTAAAACTAAAAACACTTCCACTCACTTTTCACAGAACAACAACAGCACTGAAATTTAGCCAGTTCTGTTTATCGATTGATATTAACTTTCACATAAATAAAATAGGCAAATACTTTTTTTATAACCCTCTTCACAGGAGAAGACTTTTTCGTGTAAAATAGGTATTTTGAAAGAGAATGGTTCAATTAGAAAACACTGAACAGAATAAGAACTATTTTAAACAGTTATTAATCTTCCTTTTTCTTTTAAAGTCGTTTTTTGCAAAAATATATATTTCTTTTTAACGTCATTCAATCAAACGCTTATTTGTCACTTTGGGAAAAAATTTACCACTTTTTTGCTTCACAGGAATAAAAAGAAGAAAATGTCAAAATTTTCTGACAGACGGACCTAACCTTAAAAGTTGAAATTCCATTTTCTCACTTTTCTCTATCGAAATTAATCTTTGGGAAAACAAAGAGGAAATTTCCAGACAGACAAAATACTTTGCATTAATCACGGTTTTTCCAAAATCGTTTATTTAGTTTTATGTTTTAAATCAATAAACATATAGGATAATATCGAACCTCACGTTGAAGGTATTGATTGATATTGAACTGCATCAAGACTGCGCAAATCAAAACAATAATAAATATAAATTATGACGAGTGTTTTGAAAGTTTGTCCAGATAGGTTAGAATTGTCTCAAAAACTGTCGTATCACTGTCCAGAGCTGGAGTGCAATGGACTCCAGTTTCAGAGCACATCTAACTTGAACCTGCACTTGGAAAAGTACCATAAAATCCAGGTGAAAAGGGAGAATTTTATACGGGAGTTCTACTGTCCGGACCAGGGATGTACCTACCATATAGACGGCAAAGGGGCCCATTTCAAATCGAAAAAGTACTTAAAGCAGCACTTCCAGAAGGTGCACGCAACTAAAATATACGAATGCCAGAGCTGTGATAAAAAGTTTGCCACTTTAGTGTTCTTGGAAAATCATCGGAAAAACTGCGGAGAGTTTAAATGTGCCCAATGTGGAAGAATATACAATTCACGAGAAACATATAAGACACATATCAGGCGAAAAAGGCATATTGACACAACTGCGGAGGAGAAAAATACTCTGGAGAAGAAAAAGGTTAAAAGCAAGAAGAGCAAATCAGAGGATAAAGCTGTTCAAACCGCACAACACTCGGATAAGAGCGAGATGAAATGCACCAAGATCATAGAATCGTCTAATTCTGAACTACCTGAATCAAATGGAAAATCGATTATTGATAAATTCTCTCAAACGATCGATAATTTCAATGTGAATTACTTTGACGACAGTTTAATCAGCATCGAAACCCAGACTGAGATTGTCCTGGACAAGTTGTTGACTTGCTCTGGAGCAGACAACTCCAATTCTGAACCAACGAAAATGGAAAATCAAATAGACAATTTAGATTCAATGATTTACAGTAATGATATGTATACCCAGACTTGTGATGAAATTTTAAGAGAACTGGGTTTGACTAATTCACTACACACCCAAACTCCGTTCTGGGACGAAATGACGTCTCCCGACTTTAACGATCTGTTCGTCTCGACAGAAACGCAGACTAGTTTCTCAGAGTGTCTTTTGGCAAACAGCATGCAAACCCAAACGAACAACTTCAATTCAACCCAAACTCAAACCTGGTAGCATTGGCTCAACATTCGTAGATAAATCCCTTCTATAAACTCACCACTTGGATTCGAAATTCCGAAATGCCCGAAGAAGACCATTTTCTTCTCATTATAAATCACTATTTAATATTAATTAGAACACACGAGGTGTGACTCTGCACTTGTCGATAACTGATAAGAGTTTATTAGATATGTTAATAGGCTGGATTGCAGATAAGAATGAATTTGTAATTTAACAAAAAAAAACCCAAATAAAATTATTTATTCCCAAAACAAATATTGTTTAAATTAAGATGAGGATTTTTTTAGCCCCCATAAACAAAAAACCATTTCAAATGTTACACATTTAATATATATATTGTTTGAATTTGATATAAAATCACCAGTTGCAGATTTCATTTATTTATAATTATATAATAATAATCTAATCAACTTTCTCAATATTTTACTGGGATTACTGAGATTTACCATTCATATGCGTGTATTAGGATTAGATTATTTATTTACAACATAGAAATATTTTCATGTTTTAAAAGAGGTTAAATTGTCGGGCCTGTATCGTCATCATCACAATCGGACAGCAGATAGTCTTCCAGTGGATCTTCTGGAGCCTTACGGTCCAATGTTTCGATCCATTTGGCCATTAGCCGTAAATTATCTACGCCGGACAACAATTTCCTAAAAAGAAATAATTCAAAATTAATAAGAAGAAACCACACCAATGCAAAACATGAAAAATGTTAATACATATTAATAACTTTATATTCGCCTTTCATTTAATATAAATAAGTTTATGTATTTTTGTTGCATGGAAATTATAATAAAGTACTAATATTTATTCTACCATAGACGTTTTAGAACACTAGTACTTTAATGAATTCTTTAAAGCTAAAATGTTTCTTTATTTTTGGTGTGTAATTCTTAAAAGCAGGTAATCGAAAATTATTCATTGTCATTTACCTTAAATCTGATTCAGCATTAAAGGCTGCTTTGAGCAACTCCCTCGAAATTTGTTGCGTCTTGAACGCCCTAGGATAGACATGCGGCTCGTTACGACTGTCACTCGAAGGATCCCCTCCTACTGCCCCATCTTCGTCTTCTTTTGGTGAGTTTTGGGGTCTTTTCAGTCGATCGATTTCGTCCTAAAAATTGGATAAAAATACGTTAATAATAGCTTTTCGACATCGATTTTAGGAAGAAACTGAAATGCGACCTTTTGGCTTGTAATTCACACCGTTTCCTTGTTTAAAAACGACTGATTTAACACCCTTGTAGCATATAAAACTATAATAGTAATGGTATTTGCCTACTTACATTTAATTGGGAAACTTTTTGCAAGAGTTTGTTCTTTTCTAAGAGAATTCCGTTCCTTTGAATTTCACTGTTCCTGCAGGTCCGTTCCAATTCAGTCACTTGACGACTTTGATCTGAGAGAATGCGCCTCGTCTCGTCCAACTCGTGGCGGAGGCGATCGTTTTCTAGCCTCAGGCGGGATATGATGTTACTAGAGTTCTCCTCGGGCGAGTCCAAGTTGGGCAGGTCCTGGGCGACGTCGGCTAAACGGCCCGAGGAGTGGATGGGACCGTCGGATAGGAAGTCGGGGAGGGTTTGAATCATGTCCGCCTGCGGCAGAGGATTCTCTATTTCGTCTTCTAGTTGGATGATTCCATTTCGTCCCGAATTAGACCTCGTTTCCGTCAAATCGAGAGGCAAGTCATTCGAATTGAGTTGTCTGTGGTACGCTGAATCAAGGCCGGATAGTTTCCTGTGCTCATTGTAAGGTGGTAAGTCTAGGGGGATGGTCGGACTGTTATTTCGTCGGTATGAGGAGCTCGAGTTGAACATCAAATCAAAGGGCATGTTGTCGCCTGACGATTTGAATAAATAACCCAGGGGTCGAGAGGGCCTTGAAGAAGGCTCAGTGTCGTGGTGAGAGGACGGCTGATTAGGTTCCGTTGACGACAGTTGCGACGAGCTGGAGCTGGGCTCGTTTCGATTCGACACAGAAGAGGTGGAGTCTGACTGAAAATTCTTCTGGAACCACTGTTCAAAGCCTAAGTGATCTTTAACAAAGTCTGGCAGTGCTGAGGAGAACTCCCCGTTGTTGCGACTTGTCCCAGGCCCCGATATTGGTGGTTGCCGTAAATCGGCCGGACTCCGCCTGTCCATCGTTAAGGGGCTCTCCACCTCGTAATTTGAATGAGATCTTTGCACGAAATGGGGCTGCACTTCTTCACTGTACTCGGATAAACTGGCATGGGAGTCGAATGATGGGAACTTTGGTGACCGCTTCATCCTGGGCATGTGCTCCACGCTTCCGTTATGCAGACTATACTGAGGGATTTTCGGTCTCGCTCCTAAACTAGGCAAAC
>JXOV01039020.1:0-10629 GCA_001014945.1 Clogmia albipunctata
ATTCTCTTGCGTTAATATAAGGATAATAATATTTTACATATTTTTACTTTTTATTTGACTTTAGTATTGATTTTTAAATAACTAAAACTATAAATATACAACTTGCCCATCACAAACTTCGCGTTCTACTTAACAAAATAAGTTTTCTTCAAAATTGAATATGATGATTTACAAAATTGTAAGAAATACATTACATTTTACAAAAAGTACAAATTTAAACAAAAAATAATTGAATTTTAATAAATTTTTCTACCATTTAATTTGTACTATTATTATTTCATTATAAAATCATGAATTAACATTTAAAGTTGATCATATTATTCGAAAACCTGCTTATTTTCAATTTTGAAAATAAAATACTATATATAAGATAAACTTAAAACTATACATTTAATAAAAAATTGCTTTATTGCTGATTGACATTAGTCATAATATTTATTAATTTACATATAAAAATATAAAAAAATATTTCAAAAAATCAAAAATTAACTCATTGTAACTAATCCCATGAAACAATAAATAAATTTGATGTAGACGAAGCACCAAAAGACCCGGAACCATGGGAAAAGATAATGGAGGACGTGGAGTCAAAGATAATGCCTGGAGTGACGCACTGGCAGCATCCCAGATTCCACGCCTATTTCCCAGCTGGCAACTCGTTTCCCTCGATTTTGGGCGACATGTTGAGCGATGGAATTGGATGCATTGGATTTTCCTGGGCTGCCAGTCCTGCCTGCACCGAACTGGAGACCATTGTATTGGACTGGCTTGGAAAGGCGATTGGACTGCCCGATGACTTTCTGGCCCTGAAACCGGGCACCACTGGCGGCGGTGTCATTCAGACCTCTGCCTCGGAGTGTGTCCTGGTTACGATGCTTGCCGCCAGGGCCCAGGCCATTAAAAGTCTAAAACAACAGCATCCTTTTGTGGAGGAAGGACATCTCCTGACCAAGTTGATTGGCTACTGCTCGAAGGAGGCGCACAGTTGTGTGGAAAAAGCAGCCATGATTTGCTTCGTGAAATTGCGAATTTTGGAGCCCGACTCAAAGTGTAGTCTTCGAGGAGATACACTTACAAAGGTACTTTTAAAAATAGAACAGACTTAGCAAATTGATATAAATTAAGAGATCAAACATTCTAAAACTATTGTAAACGGGAAGATAATAACAATTTGGGCAGTAGTTTCTATCAAGTCTGAGAAGGGTGTATCGATATGCCAGAAGTTAAGTTTGTAGTTAAAAGATTAGAAATACTTTCCTTGAAATATAAAATTCTACACGTAGTTGACATTTTTATCTCATTAATATAAATATTTTATACATAAAAATTATTGAAATATAACAAAAAACTGGGTTTAATGGCCTTTCAGTTAACCGTACCAAAATACGCCAGCATGTGAATATAAAAAAATGGTTAATAAAAATCATAATTGTTATTTCAATTAATAGCAATTTTAGATAATTAATGATTGATAAAAAATTAATTGAAATTTAATTGATCTCGAACTTAACATTCCAACCATAAAGAACACACAAAAATATGATTTTCCAAACGTTAATAATAATTAATTAACGCTTAATTTGATAAATTAATATAATATTTTTTAAAACTCCATTTTTATGGATTTTAGTTAAATAAAATCGATATTATGAAACAAAAATGTGTTCTGTCTGTCTTTTTTAAAGCACAAGTGCTTTTTCTTTATTACTAAAGTGTGATTTCCGTGAGAGAAAATGATCAAATTTATAAGTACATCAGTTTTGTTGTGTAGTGTTTAACTGTAAATGTATTTGTGACTGTTTTATCGGATGGTTGAAATTAAAATCGTACTAANTGTGTTCTGTCTGTCTTTTTTAAAGCACAAGTGCTTTTTCTTTATTACTAAAGTGTGATTTCCGTGAGAGAAAATGATCAAATTTATAAGTACATCAGTTTTGTTGTGTAGTGTTTAACTGTAAATGTATTTGTGACTGTTTTATCGGATGGTTGAAATTAAAATCGTACTAAAATAAGTATAAATTAGCACTTAATCAACTGCTTTAGGTACGTTTAAATTAAAATCACTCGTAAACAGATGATATTTCGGAGGATAAAGTAATAGGAAACAAGATATAGCTTTTTCCATCTTCTCATGGAATTAGAAAAAGAAAGAAAAGCAGTGTGAGGGAGACAAATAATTTAAATTTGATTTTAAGAAAACGAATGTTCTTTTTTAATTTTTGTGTTAATTTATTTGAAAATGGATAAAATTTTGGTATAAAACACGGTCGATAAGCATTATTAAACACATGGTCCCGTTTTAAAGCACTCGCTATGGACGCTCGTGGCTTTGAAAGACTCTAGTGTTTAATAATGCCTTAACGACGTAGTGGTATAAATAACGATTAAAAGTCTATTAATTATTTTTATGAAGAAAAAGTCTTCAGGATATTTTTAACAATATGGAAAAATAACAGGACTAATAATAATTATAATTGGACGACATCGGTTAAGGTAACTAATTTGGAAACTGGATTACTTATTGTCAGAACTGGTTATTTCTGCACATTATAACTGATTTAACTAAATCAACCAGTTAGCCATTTTTGTTATATTTACTAAAGAATAATGACTTATTGATGGCCTTTTATGAGTATTTACTCTTCTTCACCACGTCACTTATTTGCCGGTTATCCCGTTCTAAAATTAGTCATTGAGGAATCGGAACTCATTACGTTTCGGTTGGAAAAGTGATGGTCTGTCTGCTAAAAATAGACCAAAATCAGCACTATGTTTACCTAATAATTATTATCAAGGCAATTGTAACGAATTTCATTACACTCGGACTTAAAAGGCGATGGAAGAAGACGAACTCCAAGGCCTTGTGCCATTTTTCGTCTCCACCACTTTGGGAACGACGGGCAGCTGTTCTTTTGACGCCCTGGAGGAGATTGGCATTGCCCTGCAGCGGTATCCCCGGGTCTGGCTGCACGTGGACGCCGCCTACGCTGGCAATGCGTTCATCTGTCCCGAATTGAAGCCCCTTCTCAAGGGCATCGAGTACGCCGACTCGTTCAACACCAATCCTAATAAATGGCTCCTCACCAGCTTTGATTGCTCCACCCTTTGGGTCAGGGATCGAATCCGACTAACTTCTGCGCTTGTGGTAGATGAAAATTGACTTTTTTTAAAGAAAAATCTGGTAAAACCTTAAATTACAGGTCGATCCCCTGTATCTTAAACACGGATACTCTGATGCAGCAATTGATTATCGTCACTGGGGCGTTCCACTAAGTAGAAGATTTCGATCTTTGAAACTATGGTAATTCCAAAAAACAAAGGCCTGATGACCACACCTTCTATCAAATATCGATTTCTCTAGGTTCGTTTTGCGAAATTATGGAATTTCCGGACTGCAAAAATACATTCGACGTCACATCGCTCTCGCCAAACACTTTGAGGAGCTGGTGATGCAAGACAGGAGGTTCGAAATCTGCAACGAGGTTCAACTGGGTTTGGTGTGCTTCCGATTGAAGGGCTCTGACAGGCTGAACGAGAAACTCCTCAGCTGTATTAATGCATCGGGAAAACTACATATGGTCCCAGCTTCAGTCAACGAGAAATACGTCATCCGGTTCTGTGCGGTTGCCCAAAATTTAACCGAGGAAGATATCGGTAAACGCATCATCTATTTATTCGGTGGAACTGCCAATTAATGTCTTTGTTGGAAATCTATATTTTTAGAAACCGCATGGGATGTAATTGTAGATTTCGCTTCGGAAATCGTCGAAAAGGTTTGTGTACTCAAGAAATTCCTCGGTCATAAAATAATTCGAATATTCTGGCACCCTTTCTTTTCTCTAATTTAGGAACAGCACGACGAACTGACAGAGATTTTGGACCGCAAAAAGAAAGAAACCTTGGCCCAGAAGCGTTCATTTTTCGTGCGTATGGTCAGTGATCCTAAGATTTACAATCCGGCCATCAACAAAGCATCCACACCACGCATCTCCAATGAGATCTTGTCGCCGACAGTGGACGGCGTCCCGATGATTCAAACGCCAACCAGGTGATTTGTTTGCCCAATTTATTTCCCACGAAAAATAAATGTCTCTATTATTAAGTTTCGTTTTCTTTTCCGTTTTTTATTTGGTATTCATCCAGCAACAACTCGACGTGGATCAGCTGGCCTCTAGCGTTTCTCTTTGCGTCGTCAGATGACGGACCACGGCTAAGGTACATATACATACTCTGATCGGTGAAGAACTGATCGATAATACGGTGAATTATGGGCAAAATCTGTTTCTCTGAATTTTTGCAGGTTCCGCCACTTGGATACAACGGTCGGATTGCCAAATTCGCGCCGAAATTCCGCCACTGGAGGGGGGTCGTCACCCTCCCCCGAAAATGAGCTCACTGTTAACTCAAACACCAGCATCGCGAACTCACGAACGCCAAAGCGATCCCCGATTATGATGAGGAAAAAGACAGCCCCAACCAACAACGGAGGACCTTCCACTTAAATGCAAAGAAAAACCACAAATTGGACCAATCACCAGAATCTAATCACTATCTTAGCCAATTGTTCATTCTTCATTAATTGCCAGACCAATAATTAAATGACCTAATGTCGTCTCTCCTGTTTGCTCTCAAATTAAATGTTACTCTAGCCAAAAAAGCATAGGAAAACCATATTTGACAAATATACAAATCTCTTTCTCTTGTTCAGTGTACTTGTGTTTTATTATTGACTTTGAAATATAGTTTTCGAGAAGACTTCAACGCGAAAGAATAATTACTTCTTTATAGGTTTCAAAACTTACCTCAATTTGTAGATATAATTAATTATTACTTTAGCACACCTGGAATGAGAAAATATCATAATTAGTATTATTTTTGATTCTTTTTTATTAATTCAACTTTCTTAAATTTTTTGTTGAAAATTATCTTTAAGTGTAGGGAATTTGCAAATCTCCATAGTTCTATGGAAATAAAATGAAAGAAAACCCGCAGATAAATATACAAAAAAACATAAACTTTTAAGTATTTCATTTAAATGACACGGCAAATTCTCTTTCAATGATCCATATTAAAACGGGGTTTAACTTTTTGCAATAAGCTCCAATGATGTGCCACTAAAAGCCGAGTATTCGGCATTGCTTTCGACCATTCTTCATTCATGACGTAATTCTTCGCTGTGTGACGTAATTGTGGTAAAATTTCATCAAATTTTTGACTCTTTCCTGCACCATAAAAAGTGCTTCGGTTTCGTTTCTTGGCCAAAGCGTGGACGACGTGTGCCCGCTCACATGAATCGCATCTTTTCCTAATGAATAATCAAGTCAAAGTCGCGTGTACGATTTAAGCTCCGCCTTAATTTATGTGTTCCCATCAAAACATTCTCTTGAGAAATTTTGCAAATCATGTTGCCATAATTATCTGCCCGAGTACCAAATTTTGATTGAGTGACAGAAGAAGAAAGGTGACGAAATATAAACGTTCAATGACCAAACAATTTTTGCGATAAGATTATGCTGGAAGAATTTAACCACTTAAATACTTCTCTGTTGAACTCTGTTTCACGTGATTTAGGAATTTTTTTTTTCTAATTGAAATCCCAAATTTTAACACTTTGTGAAATTTGACAAATTTGTTTTTCATTGCTCATCTTCAAATTACGTCAGGTGTATGCAAAGAGCTTAAACCACAAATAATAGCGCTTAAGCCAAGACTGTTAAACCGAAATTTTCATACACCACTACATAACTGCACCATCCAACATGTGATATGCAAATTTATTGTTGGATTTGTGACGAATTATTAGCCACGAAACGCTCTTTTTGAACTTTGAACGTCACCAATGCGTAGACCTCGATTCCGTATTCCTTTCGTAAATTACATTATTTTTATTACGCTCTGAAAACTGACGATGACTTATCCAACAAATATTTTACCGGCGTTTTTTGGTAAACGAATTTGGACCTAACAGAGAGATTGAGAGAGAGAAGACGGCAGAGATTTTCTTGAACGAAGATCGACTCAATTCTCAGAAAAAATTCAACTTTGGACCGGATGCAAATCAATTGAAGTACTTATTAGTACACAATTACTAACGATTAGACTACAACATTTTTCTCTTTATGGTCAATGGACTTTAAATCTTATTTTCACTCAAGTATTATCATTAAAATTTATAACTAAAAAATAAAAAAATATGAATATAGCATCTTCAACTAATTTAATGTAATTGTTTTTTTAAGATCTAAGTTATTGATTAGCGAAGTTTAATTAAATACTATTTTGCAATTCCAAATTAAAAACAAATAGGAGGCGAATGGTAGGTTTCTCACACGTGGCCTTAGAGTCACCAGTTAACTTAGGGTATGTAAGTTCAACGACAAATATATTGAACTGATTTGAGATCGTCTAAAGGTGTGAAATTCTTATTCATAATCAAAGAACACCTTCTTTTGCAATCACATATCTACAAGCTTGTTTAATTGGTTTGAGTTTCGTAATGTGCCACTTTTTTAACTAGAAAATAAGATTTTTTTAAAAAAGTTGTACTCTTTACGATCTATATAAAGATTACTTTAGATATTAAACGTACGCCAGCTAGAAGCACATCTTGCTAAATTCATACAAAAAGACGGTTTTGCTGTGTTTTAAACTGCGTCAGCTTTAAATGTATTGTGTGTCTGGAATATTTTTTAACTTATTAAATTAAATTTAAATTGGATTTTTTTTAAATACTGTGCATATAGAATTCGGAAGATGTGTCACCAATAAAATAATAATAATATCAGATTTTATAGCGAACCTTCTTTAAATTTGAATTTTACCAAAATTTTAATTTAAATCCATTTATTTGCATTAGTATTGGTGTCGTGTACAAATATAATTTCAATATTATTATTTCTTTACGTTGTTTTTCGACGTGGTTTAGCACTGAAAAGAACCGCTAAAAATGTACTAGATGAGATGTAAAGTCGGTTTTTTATTTGGAAAACGTTGAAGATTAGTGGTTAATTAATTAAAAATTGTTGTTATAAACATGTATTATTTTTAAAATAAATATCCTAATAGCTGGCTGGTACCTATTTTTTCAGAATATCATAATGATCTTTAAAATCACTCCTTACCGTCTCAAAATAGTTACAATCAATATCACAAATAAAACTTATGTCATATGCCAATATTAGCAATTCCACCATAAATATTCTTTATTTAAAGAAACACTAAATTTACCTAATTTAATTTATTTGCAAATCGATAAAAAAAAGCCGACCTTCGCCAACTATGACGTTAATCGCTTCCAACCCTTTGAACAGGGGATTAGCATTGAAGTCGATTATCTATTACGAACTTGCGCTTGATGTTCGTCGAGACCTTATAAATTTCTATTGGCTCTGGGTGGAAATGGGAGAGGATTGCTTCTTGATTTCAGTTTAACAATTTAAGATCATTCGAAAGTCGTTAGCAACGTGTAAACATTGTCTGTGGCTCTAACTTCAGAAAATAATAATTTTGTTTCAAAGAGCCGCTGAAATGGTATTGGTTAATTCAACAAATTACTATTCGATATATAAGCTTTGCTCAGCCCCGGAGAGAACTTAGTGGATTACTCGCACTTGAATTGGACAGAGCTTCGCGCAGTCACGAAGACACCTAAAGCAAAACGGAATAAAAGTGCTTCAGATAGTAAAGAAAAACGAAACCAGTGAAAATGAATGCAGAAGAGTTTAAAAAGTATGGCCAGCAAGTGATTGAATACATTGCGGATTACAAGGAGAATGTCAACCAGTATCCAGTGATGCCCCAAAAAGATCCAGGATATCTGTGCAAAATCATACCCGGTAATTAATTAGTGATCAAAGATTAGTGGAATTATATGGCTCTGTGATTGAAATGATTGTTGTAAATATTTGCAATCAATGTGAAGTGATTTGATCCGAAACTCAACTCAACTTATCTGGGAATTGTAGGCGGAAAGCGCAAATCGTTTTCGCTCATCACTAAAATAAAATAGTATAAATAAACACTCTTCTCCCAATTATTTATTTGCCGAATAATTAACACGGTGTTGTTAGTTTACATGGATCCACGATAAAAATTGAAATATTTGGACAACTTGTGGATATAATGGGTGTACTTATCGGAGGAGCGGGTCTGGACTCACAAAAACGACCAAAGCTCCAAAGCCAGTGAAATCTGTGTTTATACAACGCCATGCCACGGTTCTCTAAATTATTCCATCACCGTCATTTTCGGCATTGGCAAATTTGTTAATTGTCAGACTATGATCAACAAATCGTAACATTTTAAATCAATAGCAATGTTTTCTGTTAACTCTTTCAAGAAAATGCGCCACAAGAACCGGAAAGTTTCCAGGAAATATTGGCGGACTTCGAGGAACACATTATGCCAGGAGTAGCCCAGTGGAATCATCCCCAGTTCCATGCCTATTTTCCATCAGGAAATGCCTACTGCAACGTATTAGCGGACGCCTTAAATGCCGCCATCGGTGCCATTTGCTTTTCTTGGGTAAGAAGTCTTTATAATATTCAAGATTCACGTGAAAATATTTAGTATCAATATTGTCTTGATGACTCAAATCTCATTTTTGAGATTATGTAGTTTTCCGTTAGAAATTAGACGTACTTATAAACAATAATATTTTCTAAATCTTCTGTGGATAATATGTTCCAAAACGAGCAGTTAAATCTATTCAAATACTATTTTTTATTACAATATTTACAGTAAAGTTTCAAAACCCTGAGACTTGTTGATTATTATAGAAAAATTCTGGAATACAAATAATAACAACTGGTTTCGAAATTGGTAAAAACGTGGATATCGTAAATAAAAATAGGTTTTCCCTACTATATGCTTCAATATAAATTTAAAGGTTGTTTAGGCAGGAAGTGCAGCCGACTATTTAAAATATTCCATGAAGGGTTATTGCAACTTATTTCATTATTTATTGTATTTTGTTTAAATAATAAATAATTTCTGTTTTTTCCAACATGTCATTGTTTATAGAATTTTTCCATTTTCCAAAATATCTATTAAAGTTGAACATGTTTAGTGCTTAGACTTGCTATTTTCTATAAACCCGATAATGATATTACATATTCGACGCGCGCCACCTAGAAAGGCAGCAAGCTAAATTCATACAAAAAAAGAACAGCTTGCCTTGTTTGAAACTCTCTTTCAACCTCTCTTTCAAACTCTGTTTTAAACTAACTGCTTTAAATGTATTGTGTCTGGAAATTACCACATTGAGACGTTCGCCATCTTGCATTTGTATTGGTTTTGTGTACAAATATGATTTTAATATTATTATTTCTTTATGTTGTTCTTTCTACAGGGTTTAGCCTTAATTATTTAATATGAGAAAATATAGAATGCTAGGAAAGTTATTAACAAAAATATATTTCATTCCAGTATTCCTGTCCAGCTGCTACAGAGCTGGAGACAATTGTCTTGGATTGGTTTGCGAGGGCTTTGGATTTGCCTGAGCACTTCATGACGGACAAATCTAACTTTAAAGGAGGCGGTTGCTTTAACGGGTCTGCCTCTGAATGTACTTTGGTAGCTACTTTTGCCGCCCGAGCACGTGCCATTAAATACTTGAAGGGGGAAAACAAGCACATCCATGACAGTGTGTATTTACCCCAGTTAGTGGCTTACGCATCCCGAGAGGCTCACAGTTCCGTGGAGAAAGCGTCCATGATGGCATTGTTACAATTGCGAATCTTGGAACCCGACGAATTTGGTAGACTTCAAGCCCAAACTGTAGAAGATGCCATTAAAGCGGATTTGGCAAAGGGTCTCACTCCTTGCTTGGTCGTAGCAACGGTTGGTACTACGGGAATGACCGCTTTCGACGATCTCGAAGGCATTGGAAAAGTGATTGAGAAACTCAATCTAGACCCACAAATTTGGTTCCACGTGGATGGTGCTTATGGAGGAAATTCATTCATACTGCCAGAGATGAGAGTCTTTAAGAAGGGCTTGGAATATGCAGACTCCTTCAACGTTAATCCCAACAAATTGCTTCTAACAGCTTTCGATTCTTCCTGTTTATGGGCTCGGAATGTCAGCCAGCTGAAGGAAGGTCTAATTATCAATCCGTACTACCTCCAAGCTGAATATGACCATGAACGACAAATTGATTACAGACATTATGGTGTGGCCCTCAGTCGAAGGTTTAGATCTCTCAAACTATGGTTCTTGTTCCGCACCTATGGTATTTTGGGACTTCAGAAGTACGTCAGAAATATAATCGAACATGCCAAGATATTTGAAGAAATGGTCAAATCCGATCCCCGGTTCGAAGTAGTCAACTTGGTGGCGGTAGGACTGGTCACGTTTCGGTATAAAGAAAAGGAAGGGAGAAATCGAGAAGAAGCAAATCGCCTAACCCATTTGCTGTTGGGTCTTTGCAATAGATCAACCGTCATCCACATGATTCCACATTCTTTCCGGAAAAAGGACATGATCCGATTCTCAGTGAACTATGAAAATACTACACGATCTGATATTGGTAAGAGTACAATTCATCTTTTTTTGCAAATTAATGGATGTAAACTTATCTCTTGAGAAATTTCACAAAAGCTGTCAAAAAATAATTCAATTGGCGACTCG